>SJYV01004530.1:1284221-1379341 GCA_006410875.1 Neotragus pygmaeus | reverse complement strand
TTTATTTTTTTTTTTTTTTTTTTTTAGTGTTAGAAGAAAACACTGGTGAATTTCTCTTTTAGCCTTGGTGCAGGAAAAGATTTCTTAACTATGACTCAATATTCAGAGACAATTAAAACAAACTGATAAATAGCTATACAAAATAATTTTTCTGCATGATAAAAAATAAAGTCAAACACAACTAAAAAACTTGGAAAAATGTTTACAACATAGATTAAACTACAGATAAAGTACAAACACTGATGATAAAGAACTCTTGAAACTGAGAGAAAAAAAAATTTATCCATTAAAATGAGAAAAGACATAAACAGAAAACTCACAAAAAGAGTTGTAAAAATGACGATAGAAAAAGATGTTCAGCCTCACTAATAATCACAGAAATACAAATTAAAACTATACTGAGACATTGCTATCAGACTGGTTACAATGAAAAAACATGACAACACAGTCTGTAGGGATACAGACATTCTCGTACACAAACTGGTATGTATTATAAGTATTATAAGAGGGAAATTTGGCAATACCTAAGAAAATCACATAACCCTTTACCCTTCAATTCAGCAAATCTACTTTGGGGAATTTACCCTGAGATACCTCCAATAATCCAAAAATACACTTGCAAAGAGTTACTGATCGCAACATTGATGTTAAAAAATATTGGGAACAATGTAATTATCTAAATACAGGAGAGTGGTTAAATAAGTTATGTACATGTGAACAGCTGTGTAACAGACAAAAGTAGAAAAGGATTTCTATGAACTAACATGGATTGTTTTCCAAGACACATGAAGTTAAAAAAGACACTCCTCCCCCACCAAAAAAAAAGTGCAAAAGAGTACTTTTTGTGTGTGACCTTTCATGAGAGAAAAGAGAGAAATAAAACAAACATTTATCTGCTTGTTTGTGCCAAAAGAAACACAGAAAAGATAACCCAGAAACTAATAAGTTAAGGGATAAGAGAGAGAGGCACTGAGTACAGACATTATGGGGGCAGAGGAAGGAGCAGTACTCTGGGTGCGACACTGTGCCATTCTGACTTTTAGAAACCATGACAATATAAACACATGATTCAAGCCAAGCAGAAGGAGGGAAGAACCCAAAATATAATATGAACAATAACAAATGAGCCTAACTCTATTACAGACTACACTGAAAAGAGTGAAAAACAACAAACCGAGATAAATGTTTGAAAATCACTATCTTGAAGATACACTCCGAGATTAAAGACTAAAGGCAAAAGGAAACATCTACAAACACCATACACTGTTAGTAAGTTCCTTCATTTACCAAAATGGCATGAGTTAGTAATTCTGAAATGAACTCATGTACGTTTTAGGATTGTTAAGATAAGTAAGTAAACTCAGTGATGAGAGGCAGATTTCTTACTATCAGAGAAAGGGGTTACAAATGAGGAAAAGAGGAAGGCTAGAATAAACCCTGGGGTGTTGGATTGCATTAAATGTACAAACTTGTGATGATGGTAGATGATTGATAGAATCATACGTAGATACATAGATTTAGATGATGCATATGTGTGCATGTTTAAACATACACAGATTTTTTTTGGCTTTGTTTGCTGAGAGGGCCTAGAATCCATGACACCAATAGCAAAGAATGCATACAGCAAGTTCAGTTCAGTTCAGTTCAGTCGTTCAGTCATGTCCGACTCTTTGTGACCTCATGGATCGCAAGACGCCAGGCCTCCCTGTTCATCACCATCTTCCGGAGTTCACTCAGACTCACGTCCATCGAGTCCGTGATNATCAGGGAGTTCATGGTTCACATATTGCTGAAGCCTGGCTTTGAGAATTTTGAGCATTACTTTACTAGCAAAGAGAGTTTGATTTCCAGATACCATTCTCTAATTTTAAAAACAAATAAACGAAACAAAATAAGGATTCTTGGAGAAGTAACTGATCCCAAGGTTAGGACAGGAAAAGCAAAAAATTAGCTTGGAAAACCTTGAGATACAAGAAAGAAAAAGTGAAAGTGAAGTCGTGTCCAACTCTTTGAGACCCCATGGACTACAGTCTACCAGGCTCCTCCATCCATGGGATTTTCCAGGCAAGAATACTGGAGTGGGTTGCCATTTCCTTCTCCAGGAGATCTTCCCAACCCAGGGACTGAACCCTGGTCTTCTGCATTGTAGGCAGACACTTAACCGTCTAAGTACTTGTTAGGTAAAAGACCAGGACACCAAAAAAGTATCTAACAGCCTTTTTAATGGCGAAGTGCTACCGGGCGGGGTTCCCAGACCAAATGAGGCAGGTCGAGGAAGTCCACGCCCAGACCCTGTTGGGGGTGGCTTTTATGTTGCGAGAGATGGTCAGGCCAGATGGACGAGGGTTCAGATAGGTCGCCAGGCCAAGGCGTCGTGGGCTGACAGTTCCTTCTACGTGGCTGGGGTGGGACGGCTTTAGCTGGAGAAGTGTGCTGTCATTGGTCCCCGGGATCTGGGAGGCTCCTTCCATTAGGGACCTCCCCTGCCGGCGGGAGGGAGAGGAGAGGAGGCCCATCATGGCCCCTGGGTCCAGCCTTACAGTACTCAAAATAACAACAACAACAATAGACACATGTTGAAAGGACACAGAAGTCAACTGGAAGAGGCTTCCAATGATCAAATCTGGGCCAATTTAAAGAATAAAATAAATAATGATAGCAATAGATTATAACATATAGAGTAAAATAAATATCCATGCTCCATACTGATATACATAAATAATTAAATAATCAATCAATAGTAAAGAAGGGAATGCACTCTTTACAGAATTCTAATTAATAAATGTCCAGAAAATGATGAACATGTAAAAATCACTGATCAGCAAATAGTGGACCAATACAGAATAAGAAACAGTATATTTACAGTCTTAAAGTATCTCTTTATAAGACACTAACTAAGTATGAAGGGGAAAAGGATTAGTTTACAGTGGAGAAATCCTGCAAACACTTACCTTAACCAAGTGGTTAAAGTTAACATCATCTGTAATAGGATCTATCAACATCATGGACTCCCTGTATGATACATTGAGAAGCTCATAATATCACTTCTGTGATATTCTTATCATATATATATACTATGAATATAATCATTATGAATTTAACCATAATCTGGAACTAGGATCATAGAGCATTAGAGATAATTGACAAAAGCTGAATGATGTCTTATAGATTAATTAATAGCATAGTATTAATGCTAATTTCCTAATTTTGAAAACTGTACATAGTTAAGTAAGTTATTAACATTTGGGAAAGCTGGCTAAAGACTATATGTGAATTTTGTACTACACTTTATACTTTTTTTCAGCTTTTTATCAGCCTGAAATTATTTCAAAGTAAAAAGTTTAAAAATTAAAACTACTGAAAAGAATAAAAAGGTATTTTAAAACTCTGTCATCTATGGTTACAAAAGTTTGTTTTTAAAGGGACAATTTACACTCTCTTCAAATAAAACAGTATTTTCATCTCAAAACAAAAACATTACATGTACATTTTACTTTATGAAAAGCTAAAATATGTACATGGAAAGATACATTCTTTACATAAATGCTCCCCCCGATCAGTATGCTCCCTCTCTGACTCAGTATTTCAATTTTCCAACTATTGCTCATATTTTTAGAGGATATGATCCAGGTAATGATGTAATTTTTCTGTAAATTAAATTCTAGTGATAATTTGACCCCAGGGGATACTGAGTGTCTTACAGTCTAATTTTGTGTATATTGTTCAAGGAAACAGATTTCAGAGAGCTCCATTTCTGGGCAAGCTATTAGATGTAATTTAGCAGTAAAGAAGACTTGGCTCGTAAGTACTTGTGCAATTATGAAGTTTTCATTTTAAAAAGTGAAGGTGGAGAAATGGAAATAAGATAAAGGCTCTAGAAAGGTTAGGCCAATTTTGCCAACCACAATATTCTTTATTATTCTATGGTTACTTCACATTCTTAGTATCGAACAAATTATACTGAAGCACTTTATTTCCAATAAGTAGCTAATTATGATGAATGCTTTCTGTATTCTATTTTAATGAAATCTTTTGCTTTGGAGGATTCAAATGAAAATACAGCAAGTCCCCTGGTTTTACCACTAGAGGGCAAAAGACATTAAGAAACAGGGGGAAAAAAAAACAAAACCAACTCGTGCTTTGGAGATTCTCTGATTTTACAGTTTGAGATCTCTGGGTAGCTACTTTCAAAAATGAATCTATTCTGAAAACAAGATATGTATAAATGAGGACAGGAAGAAGTTAAGAGAGGAAAACTGTCATGTTTTATAAGAATGAAATCCCCAAACATCTTCTCAACAATGCTCACCTACATACGTTTATTAATTAATTATTGATTTAGGTAAAACTTTCAATTAAACATTGATATTAGCTGGCAGTGATAAATTGTGATACTTCCTCTCCTGGTGACGTTTGAGAAAAATATTGTCTGATTAATGCAATTGCTATCCAGAAAATGAGGAATGAGCTAGTCCTGAATCAATGAGGCCAAGGTCTTGAATTCAATTTGCTTATAGATCAGGGAACATCTCCCTAAACCAGGACCACCTCCCTCACTCCAATCAGCAAGTGCACATTTGGTCGAGGAGGAATGATGAGAGAGCGCATGTGCACAGGCAGGAACCAGCACAGCACTGGAGAGCCGAATCAAATGCATGTTCTATTGCTGACCTTAGGCCAGTGAGATCTCCTCACAAATGGGCGGCGTTTTGATCTTAAGAATAAAAATTGTGTGTAAAGTAAAACAGTTCAAATTTCTGCTGTTCCTTCTACCATCCTTCTTCCAACTACCCCTTCTCATTTCTATTTTCTTTCTCACTTAAGTCACAATGTTGTTTTTTGTGTGTTTTTTTTTTTTTTTGATACAGTGTGTGTACATGGAAGAAGTGGTGAATTACTGATTTTCATGGTTTAAAGAAATTATTTTAACTAGTTTTGCTGCAATGGCTTGAATTAGGCTTGGAACTGAACACAATTGGTCTATCCTTATCCTCTGCATGACATGGCAACTTACCCATTATAATGAGACCATCTGTTCCCTAATGAGTAAAAATCTCTAACCTTCATTTCATAAATGAGAAATTTTGAAAGAAACTGTACATATTATTTAGAATCAACTTGATATTTCTACATCCAAAATGGTCTTCATTGGTTTGAGTATGATCATGACTAATACTGCATTTGTACAACGGGAAATATCAGCATGTTTCCTTAGACTACTTCCAAATCGCTCTAAGCTGGTAACAGTAAACTAGATTGCTGAGAAAATCATCTTCACAATCTGCCCAAAACACTGTGCAATTATTCTGGATATTGAGAGCTAATTGGGAAGGAGGAACATTGTTTAGAATGTTTATTTACATTATTCTAGTATGTCTGTAATAATTGCAGTTTCTCTTTTACTTTTCAGAATAGTTCCAGAAATAACTGTATTATAGAAATGTTCTGCATTGTCTTAAAATTATTAAAGTCTATTTTTGTCTAATATAGCTCATTATTTTATTTCTACTTCCTCACCTTCAGCTTTTTTTGATGTATTCTATTATAATATTTAGGTTTTGTTTCTTTAGGTATGGGTGTCGTTGAGCTCAGTTATGCCTAATTGATGAAAATCATCTTTTAAATCAGCCAATTCTGACTGTTCTTATGCTGTGATACTTTGGGGAACCAAATTATTATTTAATAGAGTTGAATGGGCTTCAGAAGAAAAACCTGCATGCACTGGGCTCTGAGCCAACTTCCAGGAGCTGCTTGGTGTGATCCCATAGAAGTTGATCCTATTGTTCTATACTGAGCACCTAACTTCTGTGAATTCATACAAGAAAAAACATGGAGAAAAAGACCACGTCATGAGCATAGCAGAGTTCACTTTCCCAACCCCAGTTACTCCTTTCTGGATGTACGTGCCCCTCAGGGATCCCCCATCACATTTTCCCCTTCCTGAACTTGGGTCAGATAGAATTCCTCCTTTTCCAGACTTAAAGGACTCCCTTGCTCCAATCAGTTCAGTTCAGTCGCTCAGTCATGTCCAACCCCTTGTGACCCTATGGACTGCATTTTGCCAGGCTTCCCTGTCCATCACCTTCAGCAATATCTAAGGCTATGCTAGTTTACATACAGCGCCAATTTGTAGAAAAGTGAAACAAAGTGAAGTCGCTCAGTCTGGTCAGACTCTTTGTGAGCCCATGGACTGTAGCCCACCAGGTTCCTCTGTCCATGGAATTTTTCAGGCAAGAATACTGGAGTGGGTTGCCATTTCCTCTCCAGGGCCAATTTGTAGGACAGTCAAGCTTTGCTCACACCTGAGGATAGGGAGGCTGGGGTGTATTGGAAACCATCCCACTCTATAGAATCAGACTGAGATTGAGGTCATTCCCCCTCACACCTGGTGGGGCTTGAATATGCCCCACAGGTAGCAGAGACAGAAACTTCAACTACTTAGGTATATGAAGAAAATTCAGCTTCTTCATTTTCTATCACAGATCCACTCTCTTCTTCATAAACATCCACATTACTTGGTACCATGGGGTGGAAAACACTCTTTCAAATTTGCCAATGTTAGATATTAAAGTCACTCCTTTCTAAAATGGACTCTTCCATATGCATTTTTCCTTGGATAAATGTTTACTCTTTCCAGCTTCCTCTCTCCTCCCCTGCTCTTTCTAAAGATAGAAAGGCTGGGCGGATGTGACCACACATGGCAGAAAGGGCAAGGCATACCAAAGTCCTCTGACTCCTCCATAAGTGGTCTGGTTCCCTCCAAATAGGAGGTATCACTGAGTCCACACTGGTCTTTGGAAAGCTAGACATTAGTCTAAATATGTTAATTTTTTCTAAGTGATTCAAAATCTTAAAACAACTTACATAAAGACAAAAACTATAAAAAGACAACACTTATTTGTTTATTTAATAAACATGTAGTGAACCTCTACTGTGTGATGTGTATTATCTGGGATTTTCAGATACAGCAGAGGTGATCAAAACAGGAAGGTTTAGGAGATGATGGATAAGTTTACAGCACTAACTGTGGGGATGGTTTCACAGGGGTATACTTATCCTAAACACGTTAAGCTGTATATATTAAATATCTACAAATTCTGATTGTCAATCAAACCTCCAAAAGTGGCTAAAAATGTGGACTATGGCCATTGCCCTCCTACTTGGCAAGGATGGAAAAGGATGAGAAAAAGTGAGGTAGATAACAAGCAATATGCTAAATAAATAAATAAAATGTAAGTAAATAATATTGTACACTAAAAGCAGACAAGTAGAATAACAGGAAAAGTAGAACATAAGTCATCTCAGTGGTTAAAGTTGTAATGGTTGTACCTTCTTTAGCACATTACAAAGTATTGACTCATTTATTCATATTTCTCTAATTAGTTAATACCTTTCCACTGTTAAAGTAAATTTTAACCATCAACAAAAGAAATACTATCTCAGACCAGATAAATCTGCAAATTCTGGTGACTAAGAATCAACTAATTCTTAATCAGGACCTGGGGTCTGACTGAAACTCCAGAGTGATTCAGACTTTGTCCAGTGATCATCTTTCTGCCATCCCTACCTCCCTTTGTCTTTTTAGAGTCACACGGCACTTATTAAATCAATGGGTCTTTTCAATGAGCCTACAGCTTTTACATTGTTTTTGTGACTGGCAATCAGGCAAATTTTCCTGAAATGAAACATTCTTAAAAGTTTACTTGGCCAGGAAGACGTACTGTGTGTCCTTTCGTTATTATAATAATTTCAGCATGATTCATTAGCATTATTAGAATCAATGATGCCTTGTTAGCTTATCTTGATAATTGGTCCATCATTCAAGAGGTTTTGTTTCCTGGAAAATGAAAGATTGAGTTTACTGTTGAGTAATGTGGTGAATCTATCTTCTTTCAAAACATTCTTTCTACACACATATTCCTATACTACTGTCACAATCTTTCTTATTCTTGGTATAGTTCTTACTCTATCAGAACTCCTGGGATTACTCACAACTCTCTTTATCTTGCCTACAAATAGAAGTGAAGAAAAATACACATCTATGTTTTATAAAGGGTCATATACTCAGTAGAAGAATAAACTCACATCTATCAATTCTACCATTCTCCTAAAATTAATAAAAATATTAAGCATATCTACTTCCTTTTGTATTACATCTTTTGTGAACTTTACCCTTCACAATTTTGAATATCATTATGAATTCATAAAATCATGAACTCAACTTGTTTATGAATAATTATTTTTTAATGCCAATGGCTCCAAGTTGGACAGTGGTAGTATCTCAAAGCTGACTTTATTGTCCTTTCAGCACTACCCCTTTTAAAGCATCCTTCCACTCAGACAAGAATGAAATCCTCACAGAGCTTGGGTTTCTTTCACAGTGGAGAGTCAGAAGAGCAAGTGAAATCCCAGAAGGCAGAGTTGACATTATTTTACTGTTCAACCTCTTCAATGGTAGAACACATGTTAAGAGTCCACATTTATAGCTTTAGTTTAGCACAGATTTCCTAAGTCCATTTTATTTCCTTGTAAAGTATTTTTTAGAACATACTTAAATCCAGAATGAAACTGGGCTCTTCAGTATTCAAATCAGTATTACTCTTCATTTTTACTTTTCAGCTGGACTTGGAACACAAGTCCTTTTTCTATAGCGTCTCCTCTTATTTTCCTGCTTGGGAACTGGGGAATGTTTTACAAAAGAAGGGACATATGAGCCAGGTCTTGGAGAAACAGAGAGTTTACCACCAGACTGGTGTGGAGATGGGAGTGAGATATAAAAGGTATTCCAGGTAAAATTAAGCATGGAAATTTTAGTACAAGAGTACAGTTTACCCTTGCACAATGCAAAGGTTAGGAACACCAACCCTCAGCACAGTTGAAAATTTGAGTATAACTTCATAGTCAGCCCTTCATATCTATGATTCCATATCCACAGATTTAACCAATCCCAGATCATGTAGTGCTGTAGCATGTATTTACTAAAAACAAAAAATTCACATATAAGTGGACTTATGCAGTGCAAACCCATGTTGTTCAAGGGTCAACTGTATATAGGTACATCATGTACAGGTCCAGAAGCATAAAAGTGACTTGGAATAAAATGATGGGAAAAGAAGGCAGTGACAAGAGATAAGGATAACACAGAATGTTTGATTAGCATAGGAGGGCATCTTGGTTGGCAACACCATGGAGTTTGATTTTCACCCAGTGACTGATCTCATGACTAAATTGATTAGGTGATTTTAAGAAATATCCTGGAAAACTAATCAGCAGAGTAAATTTAAATAATAATTTCAAAGGAGTAATTTATTTATACCATCAACCTTCCTTCAATGGGAAGAGTTCTAGACAGAATTAAAGAAGGAGAATTTTATGTATAAACATTTTTTTTAATCTTTGATATTTTTATAAGCTGAGGTTGATGAGTCAGGCCCTAAGGGAAATATCATCTCATTGTTTAAGTATGATGGTATTTACCTATCTCCTTCACCCACAGAAAAAGGGATCAGACATACTCATTGTGCCATGTCACAGCAGAATTCTAAGATAACCCCCAAGATCTCTCCCCCCAGTGTTACAAATGATTAGATTACATCTTTGATTAGGTTACATTATATGGCAGGTGTGAAGGGACTTTGAAGATGTAATTGAAGTCCTAAAATAATTGACAAATTCATC
This sequence comes from Neotragus pygmaeus, assembly GCA_006410875.1. Classification (NCBI taxonomy): domain Eukaryota; kingdom Metazoa; phylum Chordata; class Mammalia; order Artiodactyla; family Bovidae; genus Neotragus; species Neotragus pygmaeus. Next base: position 1,369,663 of record SJYV01004530.1, on the reverse strand, counting down.
AAAAAGGAGATTATATCCAGTGACCCTGAATTAATCAGTTGGAAACTGTTTTAAAGAGGATTTCAGACTTCACTGAGGTCAGAGAGTCTCTTGTTGGCTCTGCAGAAGCTAGTCGCCATAATAAGCTCTTAAAGTTACAAGGAAACAAATTCTGCCAACAATTAGATGAGCTTGGAAGAGGAATTTGAAGCTCAGATGAGACTCCAGACCTGCCTGATACCTTGACTGTAGCTTTGTGACATCCTAAGCAGAGGATCCAGCTAACGCAAATCTGTACTCCTGAACCACTGAAACTGGGAGATAAGTATGTGTTGTTTTAAGCTCTGAAATCTGTAGTAATTTGTTATGAAGCAATAAAATGAACATACCCATAGTGTGGTAAGGAAAATCGTGAAAGTGAAAATGTTGGTTGTTCAGTCGTGTCCAACTCTTTGTGACCGCATGGACTGCAGCCTGCCAGGCTCCTTTGTCCATGGAATTCTAAAGGCAAGAATACCAGCGTGGGTAGCCTTTCCCTTCCCCAAGAGATCTTCCCAACCCAGGGGTTGAACCCTGGTCTCCTGCATTGCAGGCAGATTCTTTACCATCTGAGCCACCTCGGAAGCCCCCAAGGAAAATCATATGCCTCTTAAAATAGGCAGTGTGGATAGTGGTTAAAGGCACAGAGTCTAAAACCAGCTTACATGGGTCCATATCCCAACATCACCCCTTACTTGCTATGAAACTTTTGGCATGTTCTTTCATGCTTCCATGCTTCAATCTCCTCATATGAAATCAGGATAAACACAGGACTTAGCTTGTAAGATTATTCTAGAGAATTAAAGGACCTAATTTATGTAAAGTCCTGCTATCCTTATATGATGCTTCCCTACTAATTAGCAATGGATCTGGATATTAAAGTCTATCTTCATTTACCCTCTAAACAAATAAAGGTGTCATCCTATTATGAATATTCAAGACATTTGATAAAAAGATCAAACATCACTTTGATAAGATTTCATAATCAATTTCATTCAGAAAAAAAATACATTTTAAAGGATGAAATAATGTAAGAAAACAAGATCTCAGTTTTAAAGTACAAAATCTCTTAACGTTCCCCCTCTCCCTTAAGATCTAGAGATCACTCACAGTTCCAAAATAATCACTAAAATGCATGAACAGCTGCTTCACTCTTGTTAACTGCTCCATGTTATTGCCAAGGAATTATATAGTGAAAAAATTTTATATATATATAAAATAAAAATGAGGGAAAATACTTTGGGCTAAGTTCTGCCCTGATAGGTAGAAAGATAAATGCATATATAGATGTGTAGAAAAGACAGGAGATAGACAGATATAATGGGTGGATGGATGGATTGGTGGTAGGAGAGAGGGAAGGAAGAGATAAGCTGGACTCCTGATCATGAGAAATACATCTTGAATTCCCTGGGTCAAATGGATTGAATTTTTAAAAAATCACAACATAAATGAAACTTTTTCTAAATCACTAAACATTGTTGATTCATAGCATTTTTTTTAATTCAGGCAAAACTGAAAATGGAAAAATCTCTCCTTAATATACCCAACTAGAAGGATTTAGACAGGAATGTGGAATGAAGTACACTATTGTCAAAGACCAGATATATCAGAATCACATGGGAGAAATTTTAAAAATTGCAGATACCTAGGTTTCTTTCCAGAGAGTTTGACCAAGTCTGGAGTACAGACCAGGGAACTGTATTTTCTCTGTGTTAGTTAAGGTAGGCTGTAGTAACTAACAGATTCCAAAATATCAGTAGATTAACACCAAGACCAAGACCAAGTGAAGTCACTCAGTCGTGTCCAACTCTTTGCAACCTCCTGGACTGTAGCCTACCACACTCCTCCACCATCCGTGGGATTTTCCAGGCAAGAGTACTGGAGTGGGTTGCCATTTCCTTCTCCAGGAGATCTTCCCAACCCAGGGATCAAACCCGGGTCTCCTGCATTGTAGGCAGACACTTTACCGTCTGAGCCACAAGGGAAGTCCAGTAGAAATTAATTTCCTGCTCACAAAATTGCTCAGAGTGAGGCTGGTGGAGAAGCTCCCCTTCATGCAGTCACTCAGTAACCGAGACCGTTTCCATGTTATGGCTGGCTCCTCCAAACTGAATAGTTTCACTGGTGTTTGATCTTCCACCAGGTGGAAGAAAAAATGGCATGGAGGAGCTCATATGGAAAGTTCTAATACATCTGACTAAAAGTGGCATGGATTTTTCCTTTTGCTCTTGTTCTTTTAAGGAGAACTTTGTTATATGGTTGCTCTTAACTGTAAGGAAGGGAGGAAAATATAGCTACTGGGCCAGTAAGTGGATTTCAGTGAGCAAGAATTAGTCTCTGCTGTGAGCACCTCATGTGATTTTGATGTACAACTGGTACAAAATTGAAAATTCACAGGTGAACTATAAATTTGAATCAAAATAATCAAGGTTCCAAATAGTCATCTGATTCTAGGCAAAATATTTCCCCTCTCTATGCCATAATCTTTTTGATTCCTCATCTTTTAAGCGAGGATTTTAAAATCCTACATATCAAGATTCTTGTGAGATCAGCATGAGGTAATACAGTTAAAACTATTAGAATAATAACGGACATTTTAGTCAATACTCATAAATAGTTAAGATAATAGTCAACATAACTACATTGTTGGTTTGGATAAAAAAGAAAGCATGATTTCATAAAAGAAAGCATGATTTTCTAAAAGAAAGCATGATTTTCTGTTATCTGAGCTAAGACATCAGATGAAACAGTATCAGAATAGATACATTATTCCAACTAAATTGTTGGATTGAGAAAGTTTGAGAAAGTAGAATCTTAACACAACAGAAGTTGACTTCTTGCTCTCCTAAGCAAGTGTCAAGCACTTGGGCAGCTTCCCTCCAGGTGGTCATCCCAAGATCCAGTCTTTTTCTGTCTGGTGGCTCCACCTGGGGCTTTATCATCATCTTAACCAGTGTATAGAGACACCCTGGTGACACACTAGGGTGATGTGATCTGAGCTAAGAATTAGATATCTCAGTATCAGAATATCTGACATTCACAGAGAGAAAAATTACTCTAAGAATTGAAGCGAAAGCAATCTTAAAATATTGAGGGATTGAAAATGTTGGTAGTGTAGCTCTCAAATTGAGCTTTGTAACAATCTGATTAACACATACTGCAATTCAGGGAGTTTGAGGTATTTTTAGATTTAACTTTTGCCACTACAAATTTGTACCACTATACCTAAGGAACCCTGTGAGCACTCAGGTGCAGAATTGGAGCTGAGCTGTGCAGTACCTATCATCTGAATCAACTGATACCATCATGGATGAGTTAAATTCTATATAATTTAAAGGATTAATTTACAGAGTAGTTCTGAAGTTTGAATTAGTGTAAGGACACTAATCAACACAATTATTTATCAGAAGCAGAGAATGATCTCTGTCTAGGATTTTTTTAACTCAGCCATAGACTTCTTTTACAATAATATCCACCGGCATTTGCAGATTTTTGGGGAGAGGTTACAGTATGTACATGACAGTGAGAAATAGCAATGTTAGTTTCTGAGAGAGACCACAAGAGAAAAATTGCATTTACAGTGGTTGTTTAAAAACTGTTAACATTTTTAGTAATCAACTGCTGAATAACTGAAAACAACCCCTAAGCCACAAGAGAATACCCATGCTCTTCTGGTCTTCAGATTCCAATTTGAGGAATGCACCCCTAATTAAAATAACTAAGAGGAAAATAATTCCCTGTGTGCCTCATCTTCTTGGTTTCTCCATCATTTTCCAACTTTCCTGATTTCAAACCCCATTTCCCTTAATACCTTGGCATATTCTCACACTTTAGATGCTGTCATCCCTAACCCTTAGACCTGATAAACCTATGAGGATCTGTCTCCTCCCACCATGGGCATCATTCAAATGTGGCAGTCAGTGTTCTCAACCCAGTAAGTCCTCTGCTGTTGAACTCTTGCCTTACCTAGATCACATATCAGGGAAGTGGGAGGAAGAAGACACTTGGGGTACCTTCTATGTGCCAGTCCTTATAACATCATTTCATTACCCTAGTGATCTTGGGAAATTACTTGAGCAATACAGCTTCCTCTCCTACCTCTGCAAAATGAATATGGTTACAATTTCCTAGGCTCAAATAATAGCCACTGTTTATTTAGGTCCTCACTATGTGCCTGGTTCTCTGTTACATGTTAGATGTATTATCTAATTTAATTCTTAAAACATCCCCAGGGAGTAAGTCTTAGTATCATGCCCACATTTTTAGATGAGGAAACTAAGGCAAAGGAAGGTTAAGTGACTCAATCAATCTGGGTACAGTGTTTGGAGCATCAGAGTTTCCAGGTGATATCAACTCAGCTGATTTATTTACTTCCTAAAGTGCAATAACATACAATAGAAAACTGTCATGACTAGAGGCACATTTAGCATAAATGCCAGAGTCCCACTGTGTCCTTTGTTAAACAGTACTTCTGTGTTGGTTCTTTACCACAAAAGCCTACTTTACCAAAAACCAAGTAACACAAACTTAAATTTGACCTAGTTTAATAGAAATGTGGGTTGTGGTTCAATTATTCAGCAATCGCTTACTAAGAATTTAAACAGTTTTTAACAACCAGTATAAATGCAAATCCTTCTCTTGTGGTCTCCCTCAGAAACTAACAGTGCTACTTGTCACTGTCATGTACCTACTGTAAATCCTCCCAAATAACCTGCATATGCAGACAGAGCTACATTCCTACAGATGTGTATATTTAAATGTATTTAATTTAAATTCAAATGGTGTGGATTTAAAGAGGTGTCATAGAATGGGTCTCGAGATGACGGTCCAGCTAATTCAAGCACCATTAACTTTTACATTTACTGTCCAATTTACTGGCAGTGGCAATGAAACCTTGATTTTGCTTCATAATAGTCTTACTGTTTAATGAATAGACAAGCTCAAGGGGAGAGAATCCAGGAGTGCTGGTGTCAAGAGAATGGTCAGACTGGCCAACTAGCTGTGGTTCCCTCCCCTATTTGGAACTATGTAGCTGAAATGAGAAGGTAAATAGGTGGTACAAACTTACAGCAGCCAATAGTCACCCCTGCCCTGATGGCCACACTCTGCTCAGTCTGCCAGGCAGGAAGGATTTCAAATAAAGAGAAAAACAAGGGTTATACACAGATTCCAATGTAAGAGCAAGCTATTGCCTTCCTGTTTCCTACTGGGTTTTGCAGGCCTCCTTCAGCTACTCTGGGATGTTAGAATAAGTAATCTGTTTTGAGTTTGAAAAGGTTTGATGTTCCTTTATGTGGGGGTGTTCAATTCATCAGAAGAAAAAAAGTGCCAGCCTCCTGCTCTCAGTAGTGTAGTATGGAAATGTAGCACATCCTACTCTGACATTTCTCTTCTGCCTCCTTAGCCCCCGTTGCAAGATTGTGGTTTCCAGATTGTTTTGCTTTTTCTTTCTCTAAATTAGTTTTACTTTTCATGCCAACAGTCTTCACTTCAGTTCAGTTCAGTCACTCAGTCGTATCCAACTCTTTGTGACCCCATGAACCACAGCACGCCAGGCCTCCCTGACCATCACCAACTCCCGGAGTCTACCCAAACTCATGTCCATTGAGTCGGTGATGCCTTCTAACTATCTCATCCTCTGTTGTCCCCTTCTCCTCCTGCCTTCAATCTTTCCCAACATCAGGGTCTTTTCAAATGAGTCAGCCCTTCGCATCAGGTGGCCAAAATATTGGAGTTTCAGCTTCAACATCATTCCTTCCAATGAACACCCAGGACTGATCTCCTTTAGGATGGACTGGTTGGATCTCCTTACAGTCCAAGGGACTCTCAAGAGTCTCCTCCAACACCACAGTTCAAAAGCATCAATTCTTTGGCACTCAGCTTTCTTCACAGTCCAACTCTCACATCCATACATGACCACTTGAAAAACTGTATAGTCTTAGGTTGCACTAACTACAGTTCTCACACTTTTGAAACAATGGGGAAAGCTGGTATTAGCCACCAGCCAGGGCTGGACAAATGGGTTTGCAAACGCTCCACCTTCATGCTTTGTGCCATGTGACACCCTATTTCTGAGGCTCCTGGAGCACTGGATTTCAATAGAGTTTTCCTCCCACCCCCACGGCTCTAGTTCCTAAACCTCAGCTGATTAAATCTACTGCCTCCTACTTACCTCTCAGAGAAAGTCCGTCAGGCCCTTGTAGCAATGACCCTGAGGCATCTCAGGAGTGCCTGAAAGGTGAGGTTCTGAACTCTGGCCATGTCCCCCTGGCGATTAACTCTACCTGGGGCCCTAAGCCATTTGTTGTTGTTGTTCAGTTGCTAAGTCATGTCTGACTCATTGAGACCCCATGGACTGCAGCACACCAGTCTCCCCTGTCCTTCACTATTTCCTGGAGTTTGCTCAAACTCACATCCACTGAGTTAGTGATGCCATCCAACAATCTCATTCTCTGTCGCCCCCTTCTCCTACCTTAAATCTTTCCCAGCATCAAGGTCTTTTCCAATGAGTCGGTTCTGCATCAGGCAGCCAAAGTATTGGCGTTTCAGCTTCAGCATCAGTCCTTCCAGTGAATATTCAGGGCTGATTTCCTTTAGGATTGACTGGTTTGACCTTCTTGCTGTCCAAGGAACTCTCAAGAGTCTTCGCCAGACTACAGTTTGAAACCATCAATTCTTGGGTGCTCAGCCTTCTTTATGGTCCAACTCTCACATGCATGCATGACTACTGGAAAACCCATAGCTTTGAGTGCTGTACTCCCAGCCTTTAGGGGCAAAGTTTCCTGCTCTGCCTTGGCCCAGGCATCAACCTGCAGCAGCTCTAGATCTAGCCCAAATCGACTCCCCAAAGAATCTCCTCTCTATCCTCAAAGTCTATGGAGACTTTACCCACTTCTGGTTTTTATAACCATTCATCTTCTAAATCGCATCCAGTTCTACAGCTCCCTTCCCAGTCAGGGGAGGGAAAGAGGGCAGAGGTTATGATGTCTCCATTGAAAGTCTCTGATGGTTATCTCTTTATCTATCCTAGTAGACTATAGACTATGGAATTAGGGAGAATAAAAGATCAGTTATCCTCTGAGAACAGCTTTAATGTTAAACTACTTGGGAGTATCTAAATCTTTAAAGGGAAAATAAGTGCAAGAAAAACAACCCACGAGTGAGGGTGGATTTTTAAGTTCTTAGTTAGAAGAGTTCTAGCTGGTTTTCAGATACAGGGTCTGATCATTTGAGTGGTTGCTGCAGTGTAGAAACGGGAGCCACCAGGAACCAGGGCCAGATGACTTATTTTTAGTATTTAGACAAACATCTCTGTACAATTTAGATCTGAGAAGCAGGGTTCAGGATTTGGGATTTCTAGGGAAACAAGCGCAGCCCCACGTCCTCCCAATGTGGTGGTGGAGGAGGGTGCTGCAAGTGAAACACCACACAGTTATGGAAGCCTTAACTTCCTGGTGTAGCAGTTACACAGAGCAGTTTTCTTGACCTCAGGAATACCCAGTCTTTAACAGACAAATGTGTAACATACAGATATACATCTATATACACACATACTGTATTCACACATACAAAACGTGAGCTGCATTAATTTTGCGTTGCAGGATGGGGGAGTCGAGGGGTACTGGGGAAATGGACATATTTTCAATAGGTTTCTCATATTTTTCTACATTTGCTTCTTTTTGTCCCCCTTCTCTACAAGGATGGTGTTTAAAAAAATTAATGCACATTTAATTTTCTTAAAAGTTTATGTCTTTTTCTTAGAAGACAAATATGTTTAATCAGTGAACTACTGAACTCCTCTGCTTCATTTTTCCTGGTAACCTATTAACAACTAGAATACGGTTCTGCAGAGTCCAACTTGAAAAATGCCAAGTGTGATGGTTAATTTTATGTGTCAACTTGGCTGAGCCACAGTGCCCAAATATTTGGTCAAACATCATTCTTAAAGTTCCTATGAGGGTGTTTTTTGTATGAGATATACATTTAAATCAGTGGACTCTGAGTAAAGCAGATTGCCCTCCTTAAGGTATGTGGGCCTCTTCTAATCAGCTAAAAACCTGACTAAAACAAAAGGCTTGACTTCCCCTGAGCAAGAAGGAATTCTACCAGCAAACTGTCTTTGGACTTACACTGTAACTCTTTACTGATTCTTCAGCCTGCTGATCTTCCCCATCAGATTTTAGACACACCAAGTCTGCATAATTGCAGAAACCAATTTCTTAAAATAAATTTCTTTATTTATGTGTGTGCATATATACTGGTTCTGTTTCTCTGGAGAACCTTGACTAACAATTTAAATTAATGTGAATTTGGAAAACAAAATGGAGTCTATCTCCAGATAGACTGTTATTCATTGTAAAAAAAAAAAAAAGCAATAAGAACACACACATTTCGAATACTCCATACAAATAGATTTTGAGATAAAGTTAAAAACCAGGCACTGTGATCAACTGTGAAACATGTCAAACAAAGTAAATCTTAAAGGAAAATACCACCATAAGAAGTAAGGAATTAAGACATCCAAAAAAAAAAAAAAAATCCTAGATTCTTACTGAGGGACTATCTAAGGCAAGCCAGATAGACATGAAGCTTTAAGCTGACATGCTGGCAAAGGCCTCAACTCAGGGCTGGCTAATGTGTTCATGCTCTCAAAACAAAGCCACAGAAAGAAGGATGTGGAGTCATGTGCTCTGCATGATAAAAGCACAACCAGAGGAAAACTGGAGAAACCAACATCCCGAAAACAGAGAGTCAGTGTAAGGATTGGAAGGGAAAGGCCTGAGACAGTTCCCAGGACCCTTGCTGATCTTTTTACTGAGCACAAGACAAGGTAAAAGAAGCAAGTCGTCCCACCCTGTACCTTGAGATGGGATGACTTCACTTTCCCTTTATCCGTGCTACTTTGACACCTCTACATTTCTTAAAGCTTCTGTTAGCAATTTTTTTTTTTTTAGAAATTTTTCAGATACTTTTTCTAAGTATCTGAACACTGCAACTTTGCTTAACGAGACTTACAGTCTAGTTAACTGTATTAATTTGATTTCAATACTATATGGTCTCCTAAAAAAATGTGATGTTTACAATAAAAACACAAGGGCATATATTCTTAAAAAGTCAAAGGAAAAAAGTCAACAAATAAAGTGGAAAGCGAGATTATATTCTATTTTAAGAAAAAAGCAATAGAAAAACAGCTAAGTTTCAAATACAATTCAACAAGCATTAACTAGAGACTTCTTTACAAACCTGCTTCAGCAGCATCGCATGGATGTTAAGAGGGGTACCACTTCTAGTTGTGGCCTAAGATCCAGTTACTTAACTGCTCTGTGTCTCTCTTTCTCTATTTTCAGAATGGAGATAATAGAGGGAAAAATTAAACTTTCCCTCCAACTTACCACAACTTCAAGTTATTAGTTTTTTCTCCATTCCTAACCCAGTGAAAATTCCTGAAAGAAAAATTTAGGAGAGAAAGGAGAAGCAACATTTATTGCATACCAACTATTAGTTGGCACACTATAAATGATCTCATTTAATCACCATAAACCTGTGAGAAAACATTTTTATCAATATACACATGAAATAGAGTCTTAGAGGCTCCAAGGCTTAGATCAGAAGCTGCCAATGACCTAAAATCTATTCTCTTGTGAAGCATAGCATGGAATAATGCTCCACAGAGCAAGGTACCTAGGTCAACCAGCCTTAGAATCACTCAAAATGCCTGTTAAAACTGAAGATTTCTACTTAATTTCACACAGACATGTTTTTAATTTCAATCTTTTGATGGTAGCAGAATTTCAATCCCTTGACAGTAGCAGTTTTCAATAAACCAATACCATGATTCCTCTGCACACTCAAGAGCCATTGGCTCCCTGGTTAAGAGAATAAACTCTGAAGTTTTGCTATATTCTAATATGTGACTCGGGTCATATTACTTAGCCTCTCTGAGATGCTCTACCTTATCCAAAGCATGAAGATAGCAGAACTCTCTAAGGTTACCATAATGATTAAACAATGGATGCACAGTGCCAAGTTCATGGTCTGGTCTGGAACACAGTAATTATTATTACCTCCACATGACATTAATTTTACTTCCTCTTTGCTTTCTCATTCAACTTCAGGATTTATTAGGTTTGGTTTCCTCCCCATCATTCAACTGAAAGCAGGCAAGTGCATATCCTAACTGGCCTCCTTTCCAAATCCAATGACCCTTAAAAAAAAAATCTCCTTCATCTCTGTATCCAGTTTGCCTATCAATTAGTCATTAAAACTGTATTGCACAACTGCTCTGGATCATACAGTGGGCCACATGTAAGGTACACAATGGTGGATGTGTCAGGTGCAATCCCTATCCTCATGGAGCATTCAGGCTTGTGCTGGGACTTTGACTTTAACAAGTAACTGCATATATGCTTTTCAACTGTGGTGTTGGAGAAGACTCTTGAGAGTCCCTTGGACTGCAAGGAGATCCAACCAGTCCATTCTGAAGGAGATCAGCCCTGGGATTTCTTTGGAAGGAAGGATGCTGAAGCTGAAACTCCAGTACTTTGGCTAGCTACCTCATGCGAAGAGTTGACTCACTGGAAAAGACTCTGATGCTGGGAGGGATTGGGGGCAGGAGGAGAAGGGGACGACCGAGGATGAGATGGCAGGATGGCATCACGGACTCGATGGATGTGAGTCTGAGTGAACTCCGAGAGATGGTGATGAACAGGGAGGCCTGGCGTGCTGCAATTCATGGAGTCACAAAGAGCTGGACACGACTGAGCGACTGAACTGAACTGAACTGAAGAAATCATATAATCAAAGAACAGAACAGTGTGCCCTAAAAGAGAGTGACAGAAGGGATATTTCATTAAGGAGTGTCAGGGAATGTCTGGGACCAGAGAAGGCAGGTTTCTTCCCACAGAAAGAACAGCAGCAAGTGGGAAGACTGTAAGGTAGAAAAGAGCTTCTCGGAGTGAAGGAAATATAACAGTACCCATGTAGTTGGACAAGAGGAGGGGTGTTGTGAAATGAATCAGGACAACAGGCATGGGCTTAGTGATACAGGGCCTTGTAAATCATGCTGAAGGTTTAGACTGAATTCCAAGGGCAACTTGGGGCCACTGGGAGGACTCCGAGCCAGAGATGATACAATCACTGTGGCTGTGATCTGGACAATGGATTAGAAGTGGGCTGGGAGAGACTGAGAGATCAGTTGGTTAGGGGGTTTTGGTTATGGATGCTGAAAATGGAAGTAGACACACAAGTAGAAGAATCTGAGATAAATTTTTGGTGGAAAATTGAAAGAATCTGGAGATGAACTGGATGTGGAAAATAAAGAAGAGAAAAATATAGTGTGGTCGCTCAGACATGTCCAACTTTTTGCGAACCCATGGACTGTAGTCCATCAAGCTCCTCTGTCCATGGAGATTCTCTGGGCAAGAACACTGGAGTGGGTTGCCATTTCCTTCTCCAGGGGATCTTCCTGACCCAGGGATTGAACCTGGGTCTCCCTCATTGCAAGTAGATTCTTTATCATGACTCCCAAGCTCAACTTTGAGCATCAGGCTGAATAGTTGAGCCATTTACCAAGAAAAGACACAAAATCACTGTCTGGGGAAAGGACCAGGATCTGTATATTTCTAAAAATCTCCCAGATGATTCCAATGGCTAGTTCCAGTTGAGAAAAATCGAGGGGGTGCTATAGAGGATAGTAGTTAAGTTTAATGACTAATGATTGTACATTTCTTTGGAGGTAGCTTGCCTTGTTCAAAATTTGTCACTGGGGATGTTGGCTTCCTCATTTGTAAAATGGAAATAACAACAGAACATATGTTATGGAGCTGTTGTAAACCATTAATCTTATAAAATATTTGGAACGTTCTCAAGCTACCCTTCTTGTATCAGTTAGTTGAATCAGCCAGATGCTTTCACATCTCCAAGCTCTTGCTTCTCCTTTTGCTTCTTCCATGTTGTGATATCCTATATTCTCTTCAGAGAGAGTCTTCCTTGACTATTCCCCCTACTACCACCATCCCCAGCCAATCATCAGGGTCATTTCTCCTGGTGCATGATCATAAAATTTAAGACATTCCGTTCCATTCACTCAGTCGTGTCCGACTCTTTGCGATCCCATGGACTGCAGCACGCCAGGCCTCCTTGTCCATCATCAACTCCCAGAGTTTACCCAAACTCATGTCCATTGAGTCAGTGATGCCATCCAATCATCTCATCCTCTGTTGTCCCCTTCTCCTCCCACCTTCAATCTTTCCCAGCATCAGGGTCTTTACAATTATTTCTTTCTTTCTTTGTCTCCTGAACAAGACTTTAAACTTCTAGAAGTAACCGGCCTTATCTTACACAAACTTATGTCCACAGAACTTACTCTGATGTCATAAACTGAAATCCAGAATGAATTTGTTGGATTTAATTGAATTTAGCTAAGTTAAAAAAACATGCTACCCTCAGGGAACAGATCTTATAAACTCTGATTTAATTATCTTGTCCTATGATGCAAACACAGCAAGTTAACACTCAAGGGATATAAAAAATTTACCCTAAGTGGCTATTTAGGCACAAACTTAAGCCTAAACCAGTCATGCCAAACATAACACCTTTCTTATCTGCCTCTCACCTCTGCTTTGTTCTTCCTGGGCAATGTGGGGCCCATGCCTTTCTGAGGAACAGAAGAAGGGGGAAAGCAGTTAGGGAGGAAGAGACATACTCCTACAACTTTACAAAACCTTCCTTCACTCCTTAATGGGGGAAAGGAAGATAGAGAGAGCTGCTGCATGTGCTAGAAGAAGCATGTCAGATTGGTTTGAGTCCTCTGTACCCCTGTGGCTTGGTATAGTCGGTCTAAACACCAGTAGGCAAATACCAGTGACATTACAGGAGAGCAAACTGGCCCAGAACAATTTTTGTAAGAGACCCATGGTTTTCGTCATGAGCTTGTATGGAAGCAAAACTTGATCTCCTTCATGCTAAAGCTTCCGGAGCCTTCAACCTCCAAAAAGCACGCATGATGGACTAGTTGTACACTTTAAACCAAAGTAACTTCAGAATCTGACCCCACTCATGTTAATGTTTTTGGAGACCTCAGTCTCCAGAAAGTATGCAGGAAATAGTGGTCAGGCATCTGAGACTGAAATAACCTGATAAAAGGTTTGGATCCCTGAGAGAAAAGATGAAAAGAATCTGTCATTCTATTATTATCTCAAGGCAAATGGGCATAGCAGAAGGCAGTTTTAAATGTATAAACTGACAGTTTTTGGAGCCAAACAAATCTGTGTCCAGTCCTGACTCATTCACTTTAGTTCCTATGCTCATTAAAATTAATACTAAATAATAATGATAACAACAACAGCTAACACCAACCAGTCCATCCTAAAGGAGATCAGTTCTGGATGTTCACTGGAAGGACTGATGTTGAAGCTGAAACTCCAGTACTTTGGCCACCTGATGCAAAGAGCTGACTCATTTGAAATGACCATCCCCGATGCTGCGAAAGATTGAGGGTAGGAGAAGAAGGGGATGACAGAGGATGAGATGGTTGGACTCACTGACCATCACTGACTCAATGGACATGAGTCTGGGTAGGCTCTGGGAGTTGGTGATGGACAGGGGGCCTGACATGCTGCAGTTCACGGTGTCACAAAGAGTCGGACATGAGTGAGTGACTGAACTGAACACTTACATATGTTTATTACATGCCAGACTGTTCTAAGTGCCTTACATATGTTAACTCATCTTAGTCTTAAGAAAAATAAAATCCACCAAGGAAGACACTTCTTTCATACTTTACAGTGAAAGAAACAATCCTTCACTGTTAGAATGATTGAGTAAATGGTTCAGTTCAGTTCAGTTCAGTCGCTCAGTCGTGTCTGACAGTAAACAGCAGAGCCAGGATTCAAACCTAGGCAGTGTAGGTTCTGAACCGATGTAGTCTGGCTTCAGACACCAGGCTTACATCCACTGCATTTCCCTGCCTCCATGTGCCTCAGTACATCATCTGACTTTGGGAATCTATGTTTCATTGTCAAGTGGGTATAATTCAAGTGGGTATAATGAGGCCAACCTTAGTGACATGTTGAAGGATATGGTGTAGGGAGAATTCTGAATACCAAAGTAGCACCTAGACTAGGTCAAGTGCCTTTAATTTTCAACCTGTATGCTCATAATGTATTATGTGAATTCTAGGAAAATGTTGATAAAAGTCAGTTATCTAGAGTATCCAAGAACAGCAAATGTATGGGTGTGTGGGTTGGACAAATTGGATGCTCCAGAATGTACTTTTCTGAAATTTTAATTGTTCCAGAAGGCAGTTTTAGTCTATAAAGTCAATTATCTGAATATTTCTAAATAAACAATGGCTTCTGTTGACAACAGAAGCCCACCAAAGAGCAATAACCAGCTGGAGATATGAGTCAAAAGGTGGGAGAGCCTGAGGAAAAACATTTAGATCTGGTGCAGCCAGTTCCAGAAAAGTTCCTGATGCATGATCAGAACATTTCCAGAAGAGAAGAGGAAGGCCAGTGTAATGAGAGGAACCTGCATGATCAAAGGTTACTGAGGTGTGAAAGAGAACTCCCTTTTCTCGGGGTTAGAGCAGAGGGAACGGTGAACAACAGCAAGGATGATGGAGGCCTGGAAAGCTGGACAGGGTGATGGATGTCACACGTGGACTATGGATTTCATTCTATGTGTGACAGGGAGGCACCAAGAGTTTTAGAAAGGACATCAGACTTGTGCTTTAGCAAGACAATTTGTGCAGTGTTGTGTGTGGATTAAAGTGGAAAGTATAGCCATCAGGGAGACCAATTTTGAGGTAGAAAGTATAACAGAAATTTTTTTCACACCAATATATGAAAATATATACCAAAATACACCACTCTATTAAAATCTTGAGAGAGAAGGACCAAATATTATTGCACTAAGAGTGAAAATAAATCATTTCTGCCTCTAATGAGATTAAATTAAAAAACTGTAGTTCTTAGCAAAACCGCCACGTAAAATTTTAGACACACAAAGAAAATAATTGTAGAAATATGCACATATTTCCACCAGACAATGGAATCTGGACGAAGTGGGCGAAGTAAGCAAAAGAAGTAAATAGCGTTCAGAGCTTAAGAAATGCCTTGCTTTTCACCAAGAAGGGCCAACATTGTTTTCTTTGAATTGGCTCTTGTACTTCCTTGAAAAGAAATTGATAGTGCTGTGGGAAATTCAACTATTGAAATAACAACGAAAACTGCAACCCAACATGAGGAAACTGGTATTATGTCAAAGCAACAAGTCACTGAACTTTTGACCCACACACCCAAAAAAGTGGAGAGAATGTTTCAAAAGAATCAAGTCTGAATAATAAAAAACAGCACACCACTTCCCCTCATCCACATCTGACATTGGGGGGACAGACAGGAACTTGGCTAATTTAGGTCGAAGCCAAAATCCTGTTTCTTCAAGGTCCCTCCCAAGACCCTCTTTCTAAGTGACATGTCCCCTCAATGAATACTCTTCCCCATACTGATCATTCTCACTACGTGTATGGGTAATTAGTCTAAATATTTGTTCTTCTCAAACAGGGCCTTTTAACTATTCTTTAGATATTTTATGTATACATAGTTTGTTTCTCCAATTTAACAGCAAGAATTTAAAGTGGGAATATTTGGGTATATTTTTATAATACTTTCACTGCGGCATACAAAAAGAAAAAATAATAAAGCAACAGTAACAATAACAGCTAAGCTAGTTTGAATGCTAGCCATGTTTTCGGCATTGTTTCAAAAGCTATACATGTATTAATCACTAAAACAACTACATGAGGTTGATGCCATTATTGCCCTCAGTTTACACTTGAAAAAACTGAAGTATAGGAGAGGTAATCATTTTTACCACAGTTACACAGCTTATATGCATATGACCTCAGGAAGTCTGATACCAGAATTGTGCTTCAAAGTACCATTTAATGTATTATTTTCTTTGAATTCTAATTCAAAAAGAAATTTGAAAATCAGAGGTGCTAGGTAGGAACTGGAGACATGATCTGGGATCAAGTAAGGTTTGGTTTTTTAAGACTTTGAGAAACAATTTTTTTCGTAGCCTCCAAAAGATTTTGTGGGCCATCATACACAGGGTCATCTTTAACCTGGACACCAAGGGAAACATGGTGTCTTGGACTTCTGCCTCCACTGTATTGCCTCTATTTTAATCTGCTGTCATTTACTGTGACCTGAAAATAATGTGAATAAAGCAAATACAGTGGTAGTAGGTAGAAGATGCATACCAAACATAAAACATATTCACTTCTCANAAAGAAATTGATAGTGCTGTGGGAAATTCAACTATTGAAATAACAACGAAAACTGCAACCCAACATGAGGAAACTGGTATTATGTCAAAGCAACAAGTCACTGAACTTTTGACCCACACACCCAAAAAAGTGGAGAGAATGTTTCAAAAGAATCAAGTCTGAATAATAAAAAACAGCACACCACTTCCCCTCATCCACATCTGACATTGGGGGGACAGACAGGAACTTGGCTAATTTAGGTCGAAGCCAAAATCCTGTTTCTTCAAGGTCCCTCCCAAGACCCTCTTTCTAAGTGACATGTCCCCTCAATGAATACTCTTCCCCATACTGATCATTCTCACTACGTGTATGGGTAATTAGTCTAAATATTTGTTCTTCTCAAACAGGGCCTTTTAACTATTCTTTAGATATTTTATGTATACATAGTTTGTTTCTCCAATTTAACAGCAAGAATTTAAAGTGGGAATATTTGGGTATATTTTTATAATACTTTCACTGCGGCATACAAAAAGAAAAAATAATAAAGCAACAGTAACAATAACAGCTAAGCTAGTTTGAATGCTAGCCATGTTTTCGGCATTGTTTCAAAAGCTATACATGTATTAATCACTAAAACAACTACATGAGGTTGATGCCATTATTGCCCTCAGTTTACACTTGAAAAAACTGAAGTATAGGAGAGGTAATCATTTTTACCACAGTTACACAGCTTATATGCATATGACCTCAGGAAGTCTGATACCAGAATTGTGCTTCAAAGTACCATTTAATGTATTATTTTCTTTGAATTCTAATTCAAAAAGAAATTTGAAAATCAGAGGTGCTAGGTAGGAACTGGAGACATGATCTGGGATCAAGTAAGGTTTGGTTTTTTAAGACTTTGAGAAACAATTTTTTTCGTAGCCTCCAAAAGATTTTGTGGGCCATCATACACAGGGTCATCTTTAACCTGGACACCAAGGGAAACATGGTGTCTTGGACTTCTGCCTCCACTGTATTGCCTCTATTTTAATCTGCTGTCATTTACTGTGACCTGAAAATAATGTGAATAAAGCAAATACAGTGGTAGTAGGTAGAAGATGCATACCAAACATAAAACATATTCACTTCTCACTGAACCAATAAACTCTTCTCTCACTTTCTATTTAGTTAATAGCTGTGACTGGCACGTGAGAAGAGTGAGGAGAAATGACTTCAGTGGCCACACAGGAATTCGGAGCAGAGAACAGGGCATCATCAGGTCTGGCACTGTTCTTGAGCACCAAGTCCCTCGTCTACCACCACAGTAAGTACCTGCCTTCCTTTAAGCCAGAACAGCACACCCCACTGGAAAGCAGGGCTGAGTTGTGAAAGCAACAGGTACTATCTCCAAGCTGTCCTGGTCTTTGAGGCTTTGCGTTCTTGAGTGGTCTACACGTTGTGTTTCAAAATCATTTTTTCTAGTGTACAGCTTGGCCTTAACTTTCCTCTCTAACTCTCAGGTTTCAGTATACTCTCTTCTCTAGTTCCATCCCTATACTCACTTGAGTACCTGGCCAGCTCGCCATATTCTCATGAAGGGAGGGTTTGACCATAGGTAATATCTTATCAGAGTACAGACTCTGGACCAACCTGCACCTTAACTCACTCCTACCCTTATCATTCCCATCATGTATCACGCACAAGGCCTATTCTGGGCATAACTGGCAGCAGGGACATTGTAACAGGACACCTGAGGCTCTGTTAGGTCAGCCTCTGGTAATGACATGACAAGTAAGCCATCAAACCACTGTGCTGCCCTGAGACCACCATGTAAGAGAGTCTGGCCAGCCTCCATGAGGAGAGAGACCACTGCAGTCAACACGCAGAAGCAGCCTTGAGAAATGTGAGTGAGGTCCTCTTGTCTCTGCTGTGCTGACAGATGACTGCAGCAGTATCAGGAGTGACCCCAGGCAGGGCAACAAAAGAATCACCCAGCTGAGCCCTGGCTCCTCAGATCTCAGACCTTCCCTGTCGAAACTGCTAAGATGTAGTAATTTATGAGCAGATAACATTAAGTAGATTTTGGCAAAGTTTGTTATGAAGAAATAGATAACTTCTAAAAACTCCAAGTGAAAACTGAGAAAAGAATCTTAATATCTCTTAAAGTTATACCATGATATAACATACTATCTTCTCCAACAGTCACTATTAAACCATTAAGCGAAGGTATAGTGTCTATCTGCCCTTTCACTACTGCCAGAACTACAACAACATCACGCATGCACACATTCTTCAATCTCTTGCCTGCTCTATCAGATGTTCTTCTGGACTTTCCATTGCTATATTTCTAGCTCAGTCCTTTTAACTAATCCCATTCCCATATTTCCAGTTTCTTCAGTCTATGAAGAGTAGCCATCACTTACTATGTACCAGAAACTGTCAGCTTCTCACCATCAACTTATCAAGCAGACACCATTGTTCTGTTCACTTTATATAAGAGAAAGCTTAAGTACAGTAGATTAAGTCTACTCAAAGTCACAAAGCTAGTAATGGTTGATGGAGGTAGGATTTGAATCCAGGCAGAAAGGCTCAAATTCAAACTCTTAAAATTTACACTGGGCTGTACAAACTCTCCAGGTGACCCCTCAACCCCCCAGGCACTCCAGACTTTACAATTCAAAACCAAACATCCTTTTCTCTTACAAGCCTCACATTCCCTTCTTTGATAAATACTGTTTACTTACATGTCCAAAGAATAAACTTCCCACACATCTGAAGAGGAACCTCACCCCCTGGAATCCATGCACTCTCATTCATCTCACTATCATTGCCGTACATCAGGATATCATTACTTTCATCTTAAATAACTGCAAATAGGCTTGCTGCTAGTCTCCTTACCTGTGACTGGATGGGTGAGTCACTTTTCCTCTTCACTATCTTTTTGTTTTCCCTCAATTCATACCTACATCATTAAGGATATACTTTGCCAGCAGAATATACCATGATAGGTACAAGATAGTTGGCCATACTGGTATGAGTATGACTATGTATGATTATTGGAGCTTGTGGGTGTGTGTTTGTGTGCGTGTATGTGTAAGAGGTAAGTGTTGCTTGTGAAGAGGGCAACCAATTCCTTCCAGTTTGCCCCACCAAGTAAATTTCCCCTATTTTAGCACGAAGAGTCTTGCTTCCCAGAAAACTGCTGCCTTCCAGGCAAAACCCGACAACTGGTCAGCCTTCCAGAAGGAGTGACTGAGTACAGGATTTAACTAAGTGACTCAATGTGGAAGGCTGTGCTGATGTTATGCCTCCACTGAAGCCAGCTGACATTATGGCTTCTCTCTCTCCCTTTCACAAAACTAACCAGAAAGAGGAGTGATAGTAAATGCCACCAGTCTCTTATATCCTCATTTCAATCAACCTACCAGCATCCTCTGAAGCAGATGACTGTGGGGTGCTTCTTAAAATGTGGTCTTCACTTGGTTTCCAGCCCTCACTCTCTCCTGATTTTTCTCTAGTCTTAATTTCTCAACCTTCTTTGATGACTTCTTTCATTGTCTATCTTCATGTTGGAAAGCCCCAACTTTCTGTTTGGCCCTAGTGATTTTTCTCTTTCAGTATCTACTGGATACATAACCTTATCTAATATACTCTCAAGTTCAGAATCAATTACAGAATAGATATACAGTCAAGAAGAGGAGATTAAAACGTCACTTTGTTACTGATTTTTAATATACTTATACTGGAGAATATGGCTGAGTCACAGATAACTGGGCTTGCTAATATTTTAGTGACTAACCCATTCAGAGATAGTTACATTTAGACAACCACAGGATTCTCCCAAAGCAAACAGACTCTTGAAAAACTCACAAAATGAAAGATAAGAAAATGTATATTCTCTGAAGGTAGATATCCCCAAAAGATACACGAAATTAAGTAACTATGAATAGTGGATTCTGTCTTCCAAAATGACCAATTAGTTATGTCAACCCTCCTCCCCTGGGGAACAGTGACTAAGAAGACAGTAAGAAGTCAGGACTGGGACACTGATGGCAGTTGGGCTTCCCTGTAGCTCAGTCGGTAAAGAATCTTCCTGCAATGCAGAAGACCCAGGTTCAATCCCTGGGTCAGGAAGATCCCCTGGAGAAGTAAATGGCAACTCACTCCAGTATCCTTGCTTGGAGAATCCCACGGACAGAGGAGCTCAGAAGGCTAGTCCACAGGCTTGCAAGTGTTGGACACAATATACCAATTTACTTTAATGACTTTCCACTATATCTCCAGCTTCAACCTCTTCCCTGAGATTCAGATTTACATGTCCACCCACCTACCCAGCCTCTCTGCCTGAAAGTCTAATAAGCATTTCAAACTCAACATGTCTAATAGAGAACTTGAGTTTTTCATTATCCTCTTCACTTCTGGGTTAGTTTGCTAGGTTTGCTTGGGTATTGCTATGCCATAATAAAATGCCATAGGCTGGGAGGCTTAAACAACAGAAATTTATTTTCTTACAGTTATGGAAGCTAGAAATCTAAGATCAAGGTGCCAGCAGGGTTGGTTTCTCCTGTGGTCCCTCTTCATGGCTTGCAGACAGCATCCTACTCATTTACTTCACATGCCTTTTCTCTGTGCACATGCATCCCTGATGTCTTTCCTTTCTTATAAGAACACAAGCCATATCAGATTAGAGCCTGTCTTATGAACTTATTTAACCTTAATTTCCTCTTTAAGGGCCCTATCTCCAACTACAGTCACATTGGGAATTAGGGTTTCCAAACAGAAACTGAGAGAAAGACAGAATCCAGTCCATTAACAACATTTTTCCACAATCTGGCCCCCATTTCAGGAAATGGCACTACCACTGGCCAGTTGCCAAAACTTTCAGAACTGAGTAGAACATATCCAGCACATTAGCAAGTTATTAACACCATTTCCATATCCCACCACCTCCATTACAGACTCTAGGTTCAACCATTATCTTATACCTGCTCTATTGAGACAGTCTCCTAACTGGTTTTCCTGCTTCCTTCTTCCCTTTCCTGCTTCCTTTCTTGCCCTGCCATAGTCTAGCTTCCATATATCCATCAGAGGTATCTTTAAAAGTAAGTCAGATGTTATTGCTTCTCTGATTTGAACACTCCAATGGCTTCTCATTACTCTAGAATAAAACCCAGTATAGTCTCTGATTCACCATTATCTATCCCTTACCTAGCTGTCCTTACTGCACATCACACTTCCTTACCATTCCCTCAACTTCAGTCACTTTGGCCTCCTTGATTTTCTTAAAGCAGGAAAAGCTCCTTTCTGTGTCACAACCATTGCAATGTGGTGGTCCTTGTCCTTCTGCCTGGAACTCTGTAGGATTGTTTTCCCTTTTAATTTTATTTATAGCTCTACAATTGTAACTTCCCTAATAGAATCTTCCTTGACTTCCTTATTTACAATACACCTCCCCCGCCACCATGACTCTCTACTCCCTTATCCTCCTCTATTTTCCCTCAAAGCATTTATGACTACCTGAAACTACAGTCAATTTGTATTTGATTAGTTGTTTACTGTTAGTCTTTTCTATCAGACTGGAAGCTCTGAGAAGCTTCTTGTTCTCTACGGTACTGAGAACAGTTCTTTAGCACAAAACAGAAAATTTGATAATGCTATTTCCTCTCTTACGTGCTCCAGCATCTGACTTCCCACCAAAATCTTAGCATTTTATGCAGTATATAATAAAGTTTTCCTACTCTTCAGTTTCACCTCCAGCTACTCACCATGTAGCCCCTAATAACCTTTTCAAGACCAGAGTCATGCTCACTCATCTTGGAATGTTTGACCTCTAGCATAGTACTTGGCACAAAATGGCTACAAAGCAACTGACATTAAGCGGCAGGAATTATTATATAAATCAGAGAGCATAAAGTGTCTACATTTTACATTTAACTAGTTTGCTACTATGTTGATAAAATGGTGATAATAAAATTATCCCTACCAATCCCACAGGTTTATTGCTTTTTTGAAAAAATCAAATTCATTAATATTTATAAAGCACCTGCTATGTGCCTGGCACCATCCCAGGTGGTGGGAATACATTAGTGAGTAGATTATATGAAGATTTCAGCCTCCATGGAATTTACACTCTAGTAAAGGGAAGATATTTACACACACACACACACACACACACACCCAAGTGCAACAGAGAGAACTAAATCAAGAAAGAAGGGTGAAGAGTATCTGGTGCAACGCATACCACATTTCACATCTGGTAGTCAGGGAAGTCCTCACAGCTTGAAAGTGTTGTGGGAATAAGCCAGGTAGGAGGTTCTGGGGAAAGAACATTCCCTTCAGAGGACACAACAAAGGCAAAGGCCCTGAAACAAGAGCACGGTCTACAGAGTTCAAGGCTACATTAAAGATCATAGACCACAATTGAATTGAAGGTGGGAAGAGAAGGGAACCACAGAGGATGAGATGGTTGGATGGCATCACCGACTCAACGGACATGAGTTTGAGTAAACTCCAGGAGTTGGACAGGGAGGCCTGGCATGCCGCAGTCCATGGGGTTGCAAAGAGTGGGACACAACTGAGTGACTGAACTGAACTGATAATAAATAACAAAGCATCTCTGGATAATTCCTCAATATTTGGAAACTAAATAACACTTCTAACCACCCCATGGATCAAAGAAGAAGTTAAAGGGAAAATTAGAAAGTACTTTAAACTGAATGAAATTGAAGACACAAAATATCCAAATTTTGTGAAATTTCTAGAACTAAAACACCTATATTAGAAAAGAACAAAAGTTTGAAATTAATGACTTCAGCTTCTGTCTTAAGAACCTAAAAAAAAAAAAAACAAACATATAAAACCCAAAGTAAGGAGAATAAAATATACTGATAAAGATCAGAGTAGAAAATAATGAAATAGAAAATACAAAAAAAAGAAGAGAGAGAAACAATTTAAAAAAAGAAACTTACTCTTCAGGAAATCAATACAACTGATAAACCTCTCATAAGCAAGATCAGAAAAAGAAGACACAAACTACCAATATCAGGAAGGAGAGAAGTTACATGACAAATTCTACTGGTATTAAGAGAAAAATAAAGAAATATTATGAACAACTTTATGCCAAGAAATGCAACTAACCTTTCTGAAATGTACAAATTTCTGGAATAGTGTGAGCTATCATAGCTTATTCAAAAGAGAACAGATAGTGAATAGCCTTATATCTATTGTTCAAGATGGTGGAGTAGAAGGACATGTCTTCATCTTCTCCTTCAAGAGCACCGAAATCAAATCTATTTTTAAATGCCATATATTAAAGTTGAATGAAAACCCCTTCCACAAAAACATCTAGGACCAGATGATTTCATTAGTGAATTCCACCAAACATTTAAGCAAAGAATAATACCTATTCTAAACAAACTATTCTAAAAAATTTAATGAAGGGAAATTAAAAAATGCTTGCTCCTTGGAAAAAAAGTTATGACTAACCTAGACAGCACAGTAAAAAGCAGAGACATCACTTTGCCAACAAAGGTCCATATAGTCAAAGCTATGGTTTTTCCAATAGTCATGTATGGATATGAGAGGTGAACCATAAGGAAGGCTGAGGGCTGAAGAATTAATGCTTTTGAACTGTGATGCTGGAGAAGACTCTTGAGAGTCCCTTGGACAGCAAGAAGATCAAACCAGTTAATCCTAAAAGAAATCAAACTTGAATATTCATTGGAAGGAATGATGCTGAAGCTGAAGCTCCAATACTTTGGCCATCTGATGCAAAGAGCCAACTCACTGGAAAAGACCCTGATGCTGGGAAAGACTGAGGGCAGGAGGAAAGGGGAGCAACAGAGGATGAGATGGTTGGATGGCATCACTGACTCAATGAACATGAGTTTGAGTGAGCTCTGGGAGATTGTGAGGGACAGGGAAGCCTGCCGTGCTACATACAGTTCATGAGGTCACAGAGAGTAGGACACGACTTAGTGACTGAACAACAGTACTTTCCAACTCATTCTCTGAGACCAGCATCATCTGATACTAAAACCAGGCAAAGACAGTAATGAAAACTAAAGCTTTTGTGAGAATAGATGTAAAAATTTAAGAATTTAAAAATTTTAGCAAGTTGACTGTGACAATATATAAAAAAGGTAATAGCTCAGGGTCAAGAAGCGGTTTATCCCAGATGTACAGTGTTATTAATAGAAAAAAAGCAAGGAGGCCCAGGTGCCTAGTTAAATGAGTCGTGAAAATGAGCTAAGATCTGAGAAGAGGAACTAGATCATGAAAGCCATAGCATAGGTTCCAGATCACTTGACTTAACTGGTTTTAGTGGCCCTAAGCTGAATGCACAATACTAATGGTGAGGATTTGAGACCCTTTTATAGGCAAAAAATGAAGATTTTGGGGGAGAGTGAATACCAGAGAGAACTGTGAACCTCAATGTAAAGCCTTAGACTTTAAATCTGAGAAGCTTTTACAGAGTTTTGAGCAGAGGAGTGATATAATAACATGGCTTGACTCTGTTAATAATCTATTTTGTTGAGAACATATTTTAGTAAAGTAAGGTTAAACACAAGTAAACCAAATAATAACATGTAAATGAAAGTATTTTATAAATTATAAGTCAAATATTGTGATAACTTAGTCACTTCTTAGCACATCATTTCTGACATATATTTTGCTCTACATATATTTCTTACAAAGAATAGACTTTTAATAAAATACACTTTGATAGGGAGGGCTCTCAGAGAAATGTGGAAACTTTGCTTGGCTCTGGGGTGATCACTGAAGTACAATGGAGTTCACCAAACCCTTTTACTACACATCCCCCAGTTTCATTGTCATAAACAAAATGTAATGTTTAATGGTAGGACCTTAGAATAATATTACATTCCTAATGTCATGGTCTTGACTTGATTGTGATGACAGAAATACATAATATTTAACATTTTCCCAAAGCATTGGTCTCCCCTAGATCAGCCATCTGCAGTCCTTATCTTCCTGACTGAGGGTATCCTACAGGATTTAACTCCTACTTGTGTCAGAGTAAGCCTGAAGAAGTTTCATCTACTACTAGGCACAACAGTGTGTGAAGTTTCCAAGGTGTAAAGATATTAGAAATGGTATTTATTTGCAATGACTGGAGACAACTTAAAACTCCCAGAAAGTGAAAAACTAGAAAAACCGAGGAAGAAGAGCCAAAAATATAACCAGATTAATGAAACCAAGGATCAAGTCCAAGATGTAAAGCACCAGTGGGTGATAAGTTCATGTCCAGACAGCTGGAATCAGAATTTTTGTTCAATGTTGTGGATATGGAATAAAAATAGAGTTTTCTTTTACAAAAGATTTGGAATATGCTCAGGGGTAGAATGGCCATTTTAAAACATATATAATACAACACACGCCTAATTTTTTGTTCGAGGTCATAGTGATTTAGTTTGTTTCAGCACTCCTAACAGAATAATACAACGTGAGAGTGCTGAGTCCCCTCACAGCTGGACAGGGAAGACTTTTTTGGAAGAAGTAAATACCAGGTAGAGAATTATCAACATCATCCACACATAAGTCAGTTCTGCTGACATGAAAATGTTTTTTACAGGTAGTCTTTGCAGTTTCTATTTAGCACACAGGCCTTCTACCTGGGAAAGTCCAGCTTGGTGACGACATTTCGGTCCAGCTCACAAAGTTACCTGTGCTTCAGGGTAATGTTTTTTAAAGCTGAACATTATTTGGAAAACAAAAGTGATGAGCCAACTAACCCACACATGTCATATTGAAATCTTAGGAGGAAATTACTGCCTACAAAACACATACACATACGCACACAACCACTTTTTAACATTTTTGAGTTTCACCGAGTTCTATTTAGTTGACTTCGGAATGTTTGAAACATATTGAAAATTTCTGAGAAATTTTGTTTCAATAATTTTCTTATAGAAATGTTCGGGAAATAAAATGTTTTATTTTATTCATTTACATATTCACTCAGTAAGCAAATGCTGAAATGTATCCTCAATACCTAGCACTCAGCTTATAACAATGAAAAATTGACGTTCATGTACTCAAGGACTTTAGTGAAGAAAAGGAGCATATGCAAGTAGCTATAATTCAAAGAGACAAGGTAATCAGAGAAGTATAAACAAAGTACTTCGGGTTAAAGAGAAGGAAGTGTCTAACTGCCAGGGTCTTTGAAGAGCAACAGAAAGAGTTATATAAAACTTCAATCTTCATGGATTAGAAATAATTTATGAAGATGAGAAGCAGAAAGCATGACATTTAAAGCAGAGAGAATAAACCTGAAGGTACAAAAGAGCATGTTAAATCTAATGCCATATTGAAGAAGCCTTCTACCTTTGGTACCCCCAATACCTAGCACCTAACCAGTAATTAATCAGATGGTGATCAAAGCTATGGAATTAAGAGACACTTACTCCTTGGAAGGAAAGTTATGACCAACCTAGACAGCATATTCAAAAGCAGAGACATTACTTTGCCAACAAAGGTCCATCTAGTCAAGGCTATGGTTTTTCCAGTGATCATGTATGGNATGACTGAGTGACTTCACTTTCACTTTTCACTTTCATGCATTGGAGAAGGAAATGGCACCCCACTCCAGTGTTCTTGCCTGGAGAATCCCAGGGACAGGGGAGCCTGGTGGGCTGCCATCTATGGGGTCACACAGAGTCAGACACGACTGAAGCCACTTAGCAGCAGCAGCAGCAGCAGGGTTAGTTCTCTGAGAGTCTAGGGTCTTGGAGTTAGTGCTCCCACTCCAAGGGGTCAGGGCTTGATCTCTGGTCAGGAATGAAGATTCCACAAGAGGTTTGTTATGGCATTAAGTGAGATTAAAATAAATATCCAAAAATGAGAAACCAAAGATGAACCCCATACAAATGGCAGTTATAAAATCAGGCAAATAATAATTAAAATCATGGAATATACACATATACACCATGAGCAAAGTCAAAACAGTCAAACAAAAATAAAATACAATAGATTGACCCAGTGAATGAAGGAAAGCAAAAGTTATATTTACCAGTTAAGAACAAAACTAACTAAAGCACAAAGTGGAAAACAAAACTAAAGCAAGGTGCCAAGTGGGGAATAAAGCAATGAAAACAAAACTAACAAATATGTTAGAGGAAAGGAAAGAAAAAAAGAAAAAAACAATAGGCATGCAAAGTTAAATAAAGGTAGATGAAGAAGATTTATATACATTAAAGATTAACTGCAAGGGAAAAACAACAGTAAGAAAGGCAAAGGAATAAACGTAGAAAAATATAATAGGCTTAAAAAATTAAAAGTTAAAATTATAAAAAAGAGAAAAGAAAAAAAATGGAAGATGAAAGGAAAAAAAAGGAAAAATCCACAGAACTGCAAAAGCCCAACGTAGATTCAAAGGTTTATAACAACAATAAAAGTGTGACTGAATATACACATATACATATATACCCATAAACAAAATCAGAACAGTCCAACAAAAATAAAGTGCAATAGATTAGATTGACCTGGAGAACAAAGGAAACCAAAAATTATATCTATCAGGACAAAGCTAACTAAAGCACAAACTGGAAAACAAAACTAAAGCAAGATGTCAATTAGGGAATAAAGAAATGAAAATAAAACTAAACAGATATATTGAAAGAAAAGGAAAGAATAGATATGCAAAGTTAAATAGAGTTAGATTAAGATTTATATACATTAAAGATTAACTCTAAGAGGAAAAGAACAGTAGGAGAAGCAAAGGAATAAATGTAGAAAAAATAACAATAGGTTTAAAAAACTAAAAAGTAAAATTAAAAAAAGAGAAAAGGAAAACTCCCCAGAACTGCAAAAGCCCAATGTAGAGGCAGAGGTTTATAACAACAATTAAAAATGTGACTGAGGAGGAAAAAAGCTTAAAGGCTTAATTAGATTTCATAGTGCCAATAAAATTGATGACTACAACAGAGGGGAGGGAAAAGAAAAAAGAAAAAAAATCAAAAGAATCTACAGAACCAGTCAAAACATAAGAATAATAAATGTTTTTCTTGAATCACTGCTAAGAGAGTCCTTTCCCTTGCAGGGAGGGAGTCACAGTCCACCTCACCTCCCTAGGATGGCCTCCAACACTGTGCTGATCTCTGGACCTATTCTGGGGGCAGCCCAGATTCTAATCTGGTCCTGCTGCTGCTGCTGCTGCTGCTAAGTCGCTTCAGTCATATCCAACTCTGTGTGACCCCATAGATGCCAGCGCACCAGGCTCCCCCGTCCCTGGGATTCTCCAGGCAAGAATACTGGAGTGGGTTGCCATTTCCTTCTCTAACGCATGAAAATGAAAAGTGAAAGTGAAGTCGCTCAGTCATACCCAACTCTTAGTGACCCCATGGACTGCAGTCTACCAGGCTCCTCCGTCCATGGGATTTTCCAGGCAAGAGTACTGGAGTGGGGTGCCATTGCCTTCTCTGAATCTGGTCCTACTCCTCTATATTCTTGCCTCCAATGTCCACAGCTATCAGAACTAGTGCATTTTCTTTTGTGGGAGCTCTCAATGACCTTTTATATATTCCATAGGCACAGAGTCTGCCTAGTTGATTGTGTGGATTTAATCTGGCGTTTTGGGTCTTCTTTCTTAGTCACACTGCCCCTGGGTTTCAATTTTGGTTTTATTTCCACCTCTACATGTCGGTGGTCCACTGAGGTTTGCTCCTGAGGCTACCCTGGAGGACTTGGGTTTGCCTCTGTGAGGGCCAGGTGAGGAGGTGGTGCAGCTGCTTGGGTCACAGGGGTTCTGGCAGCACCAGGTACTCAGGGGAGTTGGCGGCTAGGGCAGCAGGAAATATAGTGCTCTAGAAGGGTATGGGAACCAGTATTTGCCAATACACTCCAGTATTCTTTCCTGGAGAACCCCCCTACGTATCAGAGAAGCCTGGCATGCCACAGTCTACAGGGTCACAAAGAGTTGGACACTACCAAAGCAACCCTGTACGCATAGATGCAAGGCTTCTTTTGCCTGTGGCAGCTGTGCCCCAGTGAGAGTTGAGCATGAAGGTGGCGAAGCTGCTTGGCTTGTGAGGACCCTGGCGGCACCAAGTGTGCAGGGACACGGACTGCCTCCACCACAAGAGTTATGGCCCTTTCAGAGTCTTTTTTCAAGCCTCTTGGAGCTGGCAATCAGAAGGCCTCTTTGGCCAGTCTTTCTCCATAGCTCTGCCTGTTCAGGCACTTAAGAGGGCCCCCCTGCCTGGGTTCCTTCTCTGTTGTTCAGCGCATCAGATACATAGAGGGACCCACCTGACTGGGGGCATATTAGGCACTTAATGGGACACACTGGGTGGGGTCCTACTCTGTGATTCAGTGTGTTAGGCATTTGATGGGCCAGCCTCTCTATTGTTGAGCTGCCAATACTGGCATGTTGAGGGGGAGAGGCTATGGTGATGGCTCCACCGCCTACTTAGCAGTATCGCCTTGCTTCCGTGGCTGCCCAGCTTTCCTCCATAGGCATTTCCCACCACAATCTCCTCCCTCACATCTCCTTGATCTGTCTCTCTGCAGTCAACAGCAGCCCTTGCCCTGGGATTGCTCCACAATTCCTAAACTCCAGCTCCAAGCTGCTGCACCTTCCAGGGCATCTACATCCCTGTACGGGGTACGTATGGCTGCGGTAAGGACTGTCTGATTCTCATTCCATTTAGGCTGCCACAGATCACCTGTTTCACTCTCCGCCTTAAATGTTTCTCCTCTGACTCAGACAACTGCCCCTATGCGGAGATCGGAGCCCTGCTTCAGTTCCCCCACCCGCTGAGGGCAGGTCCAGTCCTCTAATGAAGGAGGAAACAGACAGAGCTGGACTGCATCTTAGGCCAGGCTGCGAACATTAGGCTACATGCACGGTCACCCTCCAATGGACTCTGAACTTTGCACCCGCTGTCTACAGAAATAGCATACCAATGGAAAACCAGACTCCCAGATAAAAGAGCCTCAGGACTTGGACTTGGACTCTCCGTTGCCTAAAAGAATATGGTAATTATCTCTGTAACAGAACAAAGTCATAAATTCCCATTATGTTTATCAGGATATGACCACAGGCCTATTGATAAATATCTACTGTCTAACTATCTAGGCTTATGACACATGAATCATGGGTTAACTTTGATTGTATCTCTCTTTTACATTGTCCAGACTAGTTTCAAGGAATTGGGGGAGGTGGGTTTGAGCATGTACACTTAGGGTATATAAGGTTTTCACAAAAACTGGTCAGAGTGCTTGGCAAAGAGGAGACTCTGCCTTGGGCCTGCCAGTGTAATAAACTGCACTCCACCATCTGCATTGTCCTTCCGAGTGAGTTTGTTTCCTGGAACGCGTGGCTACAACACTAACACTCCTGGTTTTCCCCCTAGTTCCTTCATCCTACCAATTTGCGTGGGTCTATATCTTCATTTCCGCTGGTCAGGTACTCCTGTCTGCTGTCAGCTGGTGTTCTGCATGCACTTCTGTGTCTGAACGTATATTCCTGATGTATCCGTGGAGATGCACTCCACGTCCACCCACTCCTACGCCATCTTATTCTCTTGAAACTACTACAACATTGTTAATCAGCTATACCCCAATACAAAATAAAAACTTAAAAAAATTATACTGTCATAAAGGACTTACCATCTGGCCACAAACTACCTCTTTTGGCTCCATTTGGACTAGCATTCTCACTGGCCCCCAAAATGTTCTGTACTATTCTCATATGCTCATCTGTGCTTGCCCTAGAGCCTCCTACACACACACACACCAGCCTGAAGTGTCCATCCTTTCTTCTCTGTCCTGCTTGAATCCAACCTCTCCCATGAAGTTTCCCTGACCAT
Organism: Neotragus pygmaeus; assembly: GCA_006410875.1. Classification (NCBI taxonomy): domain Eukaryota; kingdom Metazoa; phylum Chordata; class Mammalia; order Artiodactyla; family Bovidae; genus Neotragus; species Neotragus pygmaeus. Next base: position 1,338,562 of record SJYV01004530.1, on the reverse strand, counting down.
CCCTGCCAGAAACCCTGTGTCCCTCTTCTAAACGTCTGATATTTACATGTTTGGGGCATAAAAAAAATTAATATCTTTAATTGTAAGAAAATCCCATGTACTCTTTTGCTCTAAAAAGAGAAGAAATGAGCAATAAAAGAACATTTCAGAGACTATATGTTCTAATTGCATTTTTAATTGAATCTTTCATTAGGAAATTGGGGGAAGAGACTGGAGGAGGTAGTATGCATGAATATCAAATTACTCAAGTAACCAAGAGGGTAAATGAATCAAATCCCAGAAAAATTATGTGTAATTTCCCCATTTTCTCTCCTATATATGATGCATTTTTAGTGATAATATCAGGATAAAAAACTAGGTAAAGAGAAGTTATGCCTAGTCTTTTGTATTTACAAATATTTATTATCTTTATAATGTTCACTATAGAAAATTCAAAAAAAGAAAAGATAAAGAAATAAAAAAACAGGAGTCCTCAAAAATCTCACTACCCAAAGATAACCATAGTTTGGCATATATTTATTGTTATTCATTTCCAAATGCACATATACAGCTAAAATATATATTCTTTTATATTATAGGATCATGTTTACTTAAAACTTGCTTTTCCACCCAGTAATCTATTATGGAAATTTTCTTAAATCCATAAACATTGATATACATCATCTTTTATGCCACTACACAGCACAGTGTTGTATGTGCATTTGTCTTCAAGTGACAGAACACAAATATGAACTGACTTTAACAAAATAGGAGGCGAATTAGATCATGGAATCCAAGGAAAGGCTAAATAACTGAGAAAAGGGCAAGGATGCAGTGGAACCTCAGGAAAAAATTAGGAGGAGGGACTGAAACAACATTAAGAGTTCTGTTCTCATCTGTTTTCTTTCTTGGGTCCCTTGCATGTTCTTTCAAAGAAGTATGGATTTCTCCATACAGTAGGAAACATTGCTCTGACTGTACTGACTATACTTTTTAGGCTACAATGTTGAAAAATCTCAAGGAAGGGGCTCATTACTTAATTTACTCCCCTTTGCCAATCAGCTATTAGAATGTAGCAACTCCATAGTAGCCATGGGAATGGACAGACACAGGACCTAGGAGGACAAAGGTATTCAGCAGACAAAAGAATAGATGTTCATCATAATTCACATAATCAATATCCTATTAATGACCACAAAGGAGGCTTACAATTTTTAGTGCTGTAAATGCTCAATAAATATTTTAAATTACTGATACTCTGAACATTCTTATACATTTAACTTTTGGCACTTATCTGATAATATTCTTGGGCTTCCCTGGTAGCTCAGACAGTAAAGAATCTGCCTGCAATGCAGGAGACCCAAGTATATCCTTATGGTATACTCCTAAGCTGTATTTATTCAATTTATCTATTCACTCGATAAATACTTTGAGTGGCTATATTCTAAACACTAGAAAAATAGCAGTGAACAAAACAGGAAAACCCCAACTTTGAGGAGCTGATGTTCTACTGTGGAAAGACAGGCAATAAACAAAGTTAAATGTATGGAAGAAGGGGTGAAAATGGCAAATTTTGTTTTGTATTATGTGCTGAAACCCAGGAATGAAAATATAGCTTCTTTTAAATAACTGGTGAAAGAGGGCGGTATTTAAAAGAGACATTAATTGGCAACCTGAAGGAGATGAGAAAGGTCTATATGACTTTCTGAGGAGAACTCATTCTAAACACAGAAAACTTCAAGTGCAAAGATCAGGGGTGAGAAGATGCCTGGCCTGTTCTGAAAAGAGCAGGAGCCTAATATGGCTGGCCAAGAGCAAGGTGCCAGAAAAAAGGCAGAAAAATCTGATAGAGGCCAGATCACAGAGGCCTCCGAGGCCACCACTAAGTCTTTGACTATTGCCATGGGCAAGGAGAAAGTAGGCTTGAACAGGGAACTAACATGATCAAAGCTGGTACTACCCAAAGTGGGGTCCATGGGTCTGTGCCATCTGTAAGCAGTGTGTTATCGGTTGGTGACAAAGCAATCTGTAATTGAAATTTAATTTTATACTTCTTGAATCAAATAATAAAAGTGATGTGTTCTGCTTGTCTTTTTAAATTTAATTTTTTCAGTAGTTCATTCTGTACTGTATTTTACAGAGGCATCAATCCATGATGGAATGAAATTTTTAAAATAGATCTCTATCATGGGATAGTTGAGGAGTACTGCCTTAACTTGCCTTTTAAAGGACTGCTCTGGCTTGCCTTGTTGAGAACAAATATGGACGAGAATAAAGAGAACAGTTAAGAATCTTCTATAAGAGAGTTTTGGTGGGTGAGACCAGGATGGTGAGAGAAGATGTTGCTGTTTATTATTATTTAAAAAAAAAAAGTGGTGGGTAAATTCTGCATGTATTTTGAAATTAGAGCTTTCAAGATTTGTTAAGGCAGTGAATATGGTATATGAGAGTCAAATCTTCCCCTGAGTAAATGGCGAAGAACAGGAGAAGAGTAAGATAAAGGAATTCTGTTTTGAACATTTTGAAATCCCAAGGGGCTTCCTGGTGGCTCAGTGCTAAATAATCCACCTGCCAATGCAGGAGACACAGGTTCGACCCCTGATCTGGGAAGATCCCACATACCATGGAGCAGCTGAGCCTTTGCTGTGCTCTGGAGCCCAGGAGCCACAACTCCTGAGCCCACGGGCCAGAGCTACTGAAGTCTGGGCAACCTAGAACCTGTGTTCCACAACAAGAGAAGCCCCTGGAATGAGAAGCTCGGGCATAACAACTAGGGTGGAGCCCACTTCGCTGCAACTAGAGAAAAGCCCGAGCAGCAACAAAGACCCAGCACAGCCAAAATTAAGTAAATAAAATAATAAATATTTTTTAAAAGAATTTAAATTCATGGGAGATTCAAATATATGGAGATTTAGAGATTGGGGAAATACAGAGGCTCCAGCAAAGGAGTCTGAGGTAGCCACTGAAGTAGGAGGAAAACAGGAGGATGATATCTTCCAGGAAAGTGAAGAATATCCAAGAAGCAAGGAGTGGTCAATTATGTTAAATGCAGTTAACAGATAAACAGGATGAGGGTAGAGAGATGACCACTGAATTTGAAGAAACTGACAGTTACTGGAGACTTTGGCAAAAGCAGCATCTATGGAGTAGTGGGAGGCAAAGGCCTGTTTAGACCTGGTTCAAGAAGTAATGGGAAGAAAAGAATTGTGACAGCAAGTATAGATAACTGCACTACATTTTGCTTTCCAGGTGAGCAAAGAACTAGGGATATGGCTATCCTCGAAAAAGACAATAAATAGCAAATATTGGTGAGGATGGGGAGAAAGGGAACTCTCATGTACTGTTGGTGGCTGTGCAAAATGGTGCAGCCCCTACTGAAAACAATATGGAGGTTCCTCAAAAAATAATTGTCATTCTATCCAGTAATTCCACTTCTGGGTATTTTTCCAAAAGAAAAAAAACACTAATTTGAAAAGATATATGGACCCCAACATTCATAGCAGCATTATTTATAATAGTCAAGATATAGAAGGATCTAATTATCCATCAATAAATGAATGGATAAAGACGACATGGAATATATATGCAATGGAACAGCCAGCTCAACAACTGAATACTTTTTAAAATCTAAACATACCAGTTTTCTATCACTGCTATAGCAAATTACTATGAATTTAATTGCTTAAAATAACATAAATTTATTACCTTATGGTTCTGTAGGCTAGCAATCTGACACTGGTCTCACTGGGATGACATTACTCTGTCAGGCAACATCATGTCCCTTTGAAAGGCTCTTGGGAAGAATCTGTTTCCCAAGAATCTGTTTCTTTGCCAGCTTTTGGCTTTTCTACCTCCTTTCTCCATCTTCAAAACCAGCAACAAGAAATCAGAGCCTCCTACATCATTCTACTCTGACCTCTTCTTCTGACTCCCTCTTCTGCTTCTAAGGACCCTAGTGATCACACTGGGACCACCCAGGCAATCCAGAATAATCCCTTTAAGGTCATCTGATTTAGCAACCTTAATTCCACTTGTAATTCCCTTTTGCCCTATAACACATATTCAGAGGTTCTGGGCACTACGATGTGGACATTTTTGGGGTTTGGGGATCTGCCTCCCACAACACACAATGCCAAAGTGTCCTGTAGAAACATCACACTCTCTCCAATACAGTATGAAAGGGACTATTCACCACTACTTCACTAACTCTAGGCATTGTTTTTCAGTTTGTCAGTTTGTCAGTGGACAATATCACAAATAGTCTTTTTTTAGCACCTATTTGATTACTAAAGAGCCTAAGCACATTTCCTATAGAGTTTTATTCTTCTTTTGCAAAGAAAATTGGTGCCCTCTGCAAAAATTTTAAAGGTCTTTTTTGTTTGCTTTTCTAAGAGTTGAGAGATTAATTTTGTGTCACGCATATATACTATAAATCTGAGGGGTTTTCCAGCTTATCATTAGTCTTTCAACTTTCTTTCCATTATTTTCTCATCAAATCTATCAGTTACCTTAGGGGTGTTTTGGCCTTTATGTTTTTAGAAAAATATTCTCCACTATAGGTAAGTAAAATTTCCCTGATTTCTCAGTGCCCTTGTAAAAATGTCCTAAGCCTTCTAAGACATGGAAATGTATCTACGATAGGGTATGTTTATTTTCACTTTCCCTAGAAGAACTTTGCTCTGCACACACAAAGAGAATTAGATTCCGTAACAAATTGTCTAGTTAACTGCTTTAACTCAAACGGTTACAGTCTGGTCTAGGCCTAGTCAGGAAGATGGGAGCTCTAAGTATTACATTCTAAAAGGCATGAAGTCCAGATTTTGGACACATTTTTATATGGGGCTTCCTAGATGGTGTTAATGGTAAAGAAGCCGCCGGCCAATACACAAGTTATAAGAGATGCAAGTTCGATTCCTGGGTCCAGAAGATTCCCCTGGAGGAGGGCACGGCAACTCACTCCAGTATTCTTGCCTGGAGAATCCCATGGACAGAGGAGCCTGGCAGGCTACATACGGTCCACAGGGTCACCAAGAGTTGCATATGATGAAAGTGACCTAGCATACATGCATGTAGGTGCTGATCAGATTAGGGTATACAGTGGAGACACCCACGGTTTCTCTGACCCTTGGAAGGACAAAATTACCTTCCAAAACAATTCGAAAACTTAGGATTTTTTCTATACCTCAATAAGGAGACTAAGTTGTTTTTTTCTTTCCGGATGGCTGTATGTTTTGTTTTTATCAGGTGGCTCTTTCCTGTACATAAATAGAAAAAAAAAAAACAACCCACAGTAGTCTCTAGTTACTCTTGTAGGACATTTGGCCTGGCTTTCATTTCATTAAAGCTGGAATCAAGATTGCTGGGAGAAATATCAATAACCTCAGATATGCAGATGACACCACCCTTATGGCAGAAAGTGAAGAGGAACTAAAAAGCCTCTTGATGAAAGTGAACGTGGAGAGTGAAAAAGCTGGCTTAAAGCTCAACATTTGGAAAACGAAGATCATGGCATCCAGTCCCATCACTTCATGGGAAATCGATGGGTAAACAGTGGAAACAGTGTCAGACTTTATTTTNAAGATTGCTGGGAGAAATATCAATAACCTCAGATATGCAGATGACACCACCCTTATGGCAGAAAGTGAAGAGGAACTAAAAAGCCTCTTGATGAAAGTGAACGTGGAGAGTGAAAAAGCTGGCTTAAAGCTCAACATTTGGAAAACGAAGATCATGGCATCCAGTCCCATCACTTCATGGGAAATCGATGGGTAAACAGTGGAAACAGTGTCAGACTTTATTTTTTGGGACTCCAAAATCACTGCAGATGGTGACTGCAGCCTTGAAATTAAAAGACGCTTACTCCTTGGAAGGAAAGTTATGACCAACCTAGACAGCATATTGAAAAGCAGAGACATTACTCTGCCGACTAAGGTCCATCTAGTCAAGGCTATGGTTTTTCCTGTGGTCATGTATAGATGTGAAAGTTGGACTGTGAAGAAGGCTGAGTGCCAAAGAATGGATGCATTTGAACTGTGGTGTTGGAGAAGACTCTTGAGAGTCCCTTGGACTGCAAGGAGATCCAACCAGTCCATGCTGAAGGAGATCGGCCCAAGGATTTCTTTGGAAAGAATGATGCTAAAGCTGAAACTCCAGTACTTTGGCCACCTCATGCGAAGAGTTGACTCACTGGAAAAGACTTTGATGCTGGGAGGGATTGGGGGCAGGAGGAGAAGCGGACGACAGAGGATGAGATGGCTGGATGACATCACCGACTCGATGAATGTGAATCTGAGTGAACTCCAGGAGTTGGTGATGGACAAGGAGGCCTGGCGTGCTGCAATTCAGGGGGTCACAAAGAGTCGGACACGACTGAGTGACTGAACTGAACTGAACTGAGGGTAAGACCTGGGATAAGTGAACTATCTCACTTATTATTATATTGTCAGGTAATTACAAGAAATCTCCCTCCTACCAAGAACACCTCCTATGCATGCTCAAGTTTAAATTAATAAAGATGAATATTAAAACTCAAACAGTCTCTCTATTAAAATTGTCTATCTTCTGGTAATTTATAGTTTTATTTCATACATTTAAATGTTGAGTCAATTGTATTTTATTTGGTGTATGAACTGAGATGGACTCTGTTTTTCCCAATAGATGGCTCTCCAATTGCCATAAGCCCATTTTTGCAAATAGGCAACTTTTCTTCTGCAATTTGAAATATTGTGAGGTGGGAGGCACAGAGAATTTTATTTTTATTTTATAATTCAGATATCCAAGGGCCAACAGATTAAATGATTTAGATTATCAAAAACCATTGATGGAGTCAGGAATAGATTTTTGGTTAAAAAAAAAGAAGAAAAAGACTTTTTCTGTAGCTTTTTTCTGGCAACTAGTGGCTTGTTGTACCTAACAGTAATCTACAGGAAGAAATTACTGGAAGATAATGACATGGTGTGACCTGCAGCCTCCATCAGCAGACAGTATTGGAGCAAAACACAGTATCAGTGGCAATTTCTCCTTCTACAGATTCACGGATTCAATTTCAAAGTGACTTTGTATTTCCTATCTATAAGTAATTTCTCTCAATGGCATAAAGCTTAGGAAATTTGTAAATGTGTAAATAAACTATGATGCTGATGCTGAAAATGTGGCCTCTGTGTACTGGTGGCAAATCGAATCTCAGAGACAGAGTTTTAGGTGTAGCAGAATAAGAAAAGCTTTATTGTTCTGCCAGGGAAAGGGGGCCACAGCAGGGTCCTGTCCATAGAACTGGGTGTCCCAACCTGGGAGGACTTGATGATGAATTTTAGAGCGATGGTTCAAAGGTAGGGGTGCTGATAAGATTAGGAGGTAAACAAAGCTAGTGAAGGTGATGGAACTGCAGCTGAGCTATTTCAAATCCTAAAAGATGATGTTGTTAAATTGCTGCACTCAATATGACAGCAAATTTGGAAAACTTGGCAGTGGCCACAGGATTGGAAACAGTCAGTTTTCATTCCAATCCCAAAGAAGGTCAAAGCCAAGTCAAAGTCAAAGTCAGTCCCAAAGAATGTTCAAACCACTACACAATTACACTCATTTCATATGCTGGCAAAGTAATGTTCAAAATCCTTCAAGCTTGGCTTCAAGAATATGTGAACTGAGAACTTCCAGATGTACAAGCTGGATTTAGAAAAGGCAGAGGAACCAGAGATCAAATTGCCAACATCCACTGGATCATAGAAAACGTAAAAGAACTGATTCAAATGTATTCTTTTTAATGGCTGAGTAATACTCCATTGTGGGAGCTCGTGTACACCTGTGGTGGATTCATGTCGATGTATGGCAAAGCCAATAGAGTATTGTAAAGTAAAATAAAGTAAAAAAAAAAAAAAAGGGAAAAAAAAAGAATTCCAGAAAAACATCTACTTCTGCTTCACTGACTACACTAAAGCCTTTGACTGTGTAGATCACAACAAACTGTAGAAAATTCTTCAAGAGATGGACATACCAGACCACCTAACCTGCCTCTTGAGAAATCTGTATGCAGGTCAGGAAGCAACAGTTAGAAATGGACATGGAACAACAGACTGGTTCCAGATAGGAAAAGGAGTACATCAAGGCTGTATATTGTCACCCTGCTTATTTAACTTATATGCAGAGTACATCATGAGAAATCCTATGCTGGATAAAGCACAAGCTGGAATCAAGACTGTGAGGAGAAATATCAATAACCTCAGATATGCATATGACACCACCCTTACAGCAAAAAATGATGAGGAACTAAGCAGCCTCTTGATGAAAGTGAAAGAGGAGAGTAAAAAAAAGCTGGCTTAAAACTCAACATTCAAAAAACAAAGATCAGGGCACCCAGTCGCATCACTTCATGGCAAATAGATAGGAAAACAATAGAAACAGTGGCTGATTTTTTTTTCTTGGGCTCCAGCGTCACTGTGGACAATGACTGCAGCCATGAAATTAAAAGACGCTTACTCCTTGGAAGAAAAACAATGACAAACCTAGACCATGTATTAAAAAGCAGAGACATTTCATTGCCTACAAAGGTCTATATAGTCAAAACTTATGGTTTTTCCAGTAGTCATGTATGGATGTGAGATTGGACTATAAAGAAGCTGAGCGCCGAAGAAATGATGCTTTTTAACTGTGGTGTTGGAGAAGACTCTTGAGAGTCCCTTGGACTGCAAGAAGATCCAACCAGTCCATCCTAAAGGAGATCAGTCCTGAATATTCATCGGAAGGACTTATGCTGAAGCTGAAACTCCAATCCTTTGGCCACATGATGTGAAGAACGGACTCATTTGAAAAGACCCTGATGCTGGCAAAGATTGACAGTAGGAGGAAAAGGGGATGACAGAGGATGAGACAGTTGGATGGCATCACTGACTCAATGGACATGAGTTTGAGTAAACTCCAGGAGTTTGTGATGGACAGGGAGGCATGGTGTGCTGCAGTCCATGGGGTTGCAAAGAATTGGACGTGCCTGAGTGACTGAATTGAACTGAGGCTTTCTTTGTTTCCTTCAAAAACAGATCTATATACCATGAGCAGAAGCTGCACAGTTGTTCTTTGAGGTTTACTATAAAGAATACATGTTTTACCAAAAGGAAAGAAGCTCAAAAGCAGATTGGTCTCTTCAAAGGGCAGTAAATCCTACAACTCTCCTAACCCCTTTACCTTTGCTAGTATGCAGAGGTTAGATGACACCTTGTTGAGGACACTGCAGAAGAAGATTTATGTATGATCGAGGACAGAGTGCTCTGCCTGTATTCTCTTCTGCAAACTTTGCAGTATCAAATCTTTCATTTAGGTGGGAATGTAAACTGGTATAGCCACTGTCGAAAACAGTATGGAGGTTCCTCAAAAATCTAAAAACAGAACTACCATATTATCCAGCAACTGTACTTCTGGGTATATATATCCAGAAAAAGTGAAAACACTAATTCAAAAAGATACATCCACCCCGAATGTTCATAGCAGCACTATTTACAATAGCTTAGATATGGGAGCAACCCAAGTGTCCACCAAAAGACAAATGGATAAAGATATGTGTGTGTGTGTGTGTGTGTGTGTGTGTAGAGAGAGAGAGAGAGATGGAATACTTGGCCACAAAAGAATGAAATTCTGCCATTTGCAGCAACATGAATGGACCTAGAGAATATGATGCTTAATGAAATCAATCATACAGAGAAAGACACTATGATATCACCTACATGCACAATCTAAAAAATAAAAATGAATGTATAGAGCAAAACAGATTTACAGATCCAGAAAACAAAGTAGTGTTTACAATGAGGAGAGAGAAGGAAGGAGGGGAAAGCCAGGGGAATGGAATTAAAAGATGCAGACTATTACATATGAAATAGATAAGCAACAAGGACATTGTATAAAATGGGAAATTATAGCCATTATCTTAAGGTAACTTTTAATGGAGTATAAGCTGTAAAAATACTGAATCACTATGCTGTATACCTGAAACTAACATAATATTGTAAACCAAGTATACTTTAATGAAAGAAAAAGAGATTCATGAAACTGCTTCCAGGATATCCCTATCTCTTCCTGTCCTCAGCAGGATCTTGAGGACAAAGCTTTCACATAGCAATACAGCCTCTTTCCCCTATTTCAAGGGCAAGTGGACTTCTTGACCAGCCTCTAGGCCCAAGGATGAGGAAAGTTTTCCTGGGATCTCCAGGAAGAGATAAATATTTATCCTTTTCTCACTTTAGATCATTTTTACACATCACTAGCAGATGACCAAGTTACAATATCTAAATGTTCGAGGATCCTGTAGGTCATGTATGGAAGTCTTTATGGTCTAGTCTCATCAGCACAACTTCAGGATCTTTCTTACCATCCATCTCCTAGAGCTCTGATTCTTACTGCTGGAAAATCTAGGGGAAGCAAGCCCTTAATCTCAAGATCAGTCTACTCCTATATTTGTTCTCTTTCCAGCTCCTCCCAAGGATCTCAAGACCAATTCTGTTGAGGTGCAGAAAATGCAATGCCAATGGCACCAATGCCCAGAGGTGCAGGGCAGGCAGATGTGACCTCAGGGAATGAGCAGGGTAAGCCTTAGGGAAGATGTCCTATGGGCTGGGGCAAAATGGGGGCAGGACCCACTTCACTGTTCTGTGTTAATCTTTGTCATCAAGATTGTGCCCCAAAGCGGTATTTTTGGAGCCCAGATTCTTACAAAGTCATTACATTAATGTGGCCTTTTATACTTAACAAAGTGTTTCCCAATTTTCCCTCACTTATTCCTCTTCACCCAGCGAAGTATTTTTGGAGATAAAATATCTATCAATTTTGATTAAATACATATAGGAGAAAACTCAACCAACAATAGCTTAATCAACATAGAACTGTATTTTTATCTAATGTAAACAGGAAGCCCTTGGAGTGCAAGGCTGATCTGGTGACTCCACTGACATCAGGAACCCAGACCCAGATTCTTTCTGCTTCCTCATTTTCAGTGGGTTTCCATCCACAAGGTGACCTCCTGTATGGTTACAGGAGTTCCAGCAATCACAATCTTGCTCTGGGAAGGATGAAGAAAGGAGAAAGGGTATATCTCCCAACTGACTTACTTTCATTTAGAGATTCCCCATTGGCCACTCCTTTCTGCAAGGAAGGCTAGGAAATGGCCTTTAATTTTTTTTTTTTAATGTAAACACAAATCTATCCCTATCAATATGGATCTATTACTAAGGAAATACAGGAGAATGATTATTGACTAGGAAATCAGTGATCTCTAACCTAAGAAACTGAGGCTAACGAGGATTTAATTATTAACATTTGGTCAGGGTAACATAACTACTTAGTTTCTTATATAGGTCCTAAGAACTCTGTAAAACTCTCTCCTGTTACTGCCCAGTCCACAGGGACATACTGACCTCACATTCTATATAAATGAAACCCTTGTGTACCTTATATGCAGTGCACAACTTGTACCATCAGAGATGGCAACATGCCTCTCTCTTCTACACTTAGTAAAACTGTGTGTGTCATATCTTTCACCTCCACCCCAGAATCTTTCTTTCCTTGCCCTAATCATTTGGAGCTGAATACTCAATGCTGCATATTTTATTAGAGGAGTTAGATCCCTGTCCATTTACTTGAAATTAATAAGTCCTCTTCAGGTTTCTGCACCTCTGGTCAGGAACTTCCTTGATTAGGAATTGAAATGCGAAGAGGCCACCATCTTTTTACTTCTAGATGGATGAAGTCATCAGTAAGTTTACACTACAGGTGTACTTTCTTCAGTGTGCATGAAAAAAGTATATGTTATGGTAAGTGAAATGAGCCAGACAAAGAAAGACAAATATCATATAATTTCACTCATACATGTAATATAAAAAATAAAACAAACAAGAAAAAACAAAATAAATGAACAAGCAAAAACAAACACATAGATACAAAGAACACAGTAGTGATTACCAGACAGGAAGGAGTGGGGCTAGGGTGAAATTGGTAAAGGGGACCAACTGTATGGTAACAGATAGAAAATTAAACTTTTGGTGGTAAGCACACTGCAGGATATACAGAAATAGAAATATAATGTTGTACATGTGAAACATAATTTTATAAAAGGCTGTATATTGTCACCCTGCTTATTTAACTTCTATGCAGAGTACATCATGAGAAACGCTGGACTGGAAGAAACACAAGCTAGAATCAAGATTGCTGGGAGAAATATCAATAACCTCAGATATGCAGATGATACCACCCTTATGGCAGAAAGTGAAGAGGAGCTAAAAAGCCTCTTGATGAAAGTGAAAGAGGAGAGTGAAAAAGTTGGCTTAAAGCTCAACATCCAGAAAATGAAGATCATGGCATCCGGTCCCATCAATTCATGGGAACTAGATGGGGAAACAGTGGAAACAGTGTCAGACTTCATTTTCTGGGGCTCCAAAATCACTGCAGATGGTGATTGCAGCCATGAAATTAAAAGATGCTTACTCCTTGGAAGAAAAGTTGTGACCAACCGAGACAGTATATTCAAAAGCAGAGACATTACTTTGTCGACTTACNATAAAACAGGCATCTAGTTTCATGTATGATGCAGGGAACCCAAAGCTGGTGCCTTCTAACAACCTAGGGGGAGTGGGGGAGGGGAGATTAAGAGGAAGGTGACATATGTATACCTATGGTGGATTCATGTAGATGTACGGTAAAAACCATCACAATATTGTAAAGTCATTATTCTCTAATTAAAAGTTATAAAATAAAGACTCTTGGGGATTCCCTAGCAGCCTAGAGGCTAGCAGTAAGCATTTCCATTATAGGGGTCATGGATTTGATCTCTGATTGGGAACTAAGATCCACAAGCCATAAGGCACAAAAATAAATATATAAATTTTAAAAATTCTTAATTTTTCAAATTAAAAATTTTAATTAAGTTTAATTTTACAAAAATTTAATATTTTTTATTTTTAAATTAAAAAATAAGACTGTTATAAGAGACAAAGAAGGATAATACATAATGATCAAAGGATCAATCTGAAAGGATGATATAACAACTGTAAATATATATGCACCCAACACAGCAGCACCTCAATATATAAGGCAAATGTTAACAAACATAAAAGGAGAAATCAACAGTAACACAATAATAGTGGCAGACTTTAGCATCTCACTTACATCAATGTACAGACCTTCCAGAAAACCAATAAGGAAATATAGGGCTTAAATGACATATTAGCTGTGATGGACTTAATTGATATTTATAGAGCATTCTATCTAAAAGCAGCAAAATACCCATACTTGACAAATATACATGGAACATTCTCCAGGATAGATCACATGCTGGGCCACATAACAAGCTGCAGTAAATTTATAAAACTGCAATCATATTAAGCATCTTTTTCAACTATGATGTCACAAAATATCAATATCACTGATATAAACTACAAGAAAAAAAAACTGCAAAAAACAACCACACACAGGCTAAACAACATGCTGTATGCTGTGCTGTGTTTAGTCTCTCAGTTGTGTCCGACTCTTTATAACCCCATGGACTGTAGCCCACCAGGCTCCTCTGTCCATGGGGATTCTCCAAACAAGTATAGTAGAGTAGGTTGACATGCCCTCTTTTAGGGGCTCTTCCCAACCCAGGGATTGAACACAGGTCTCCCACACTGTGGGCAGATTCTTTTACCATCTGAGCCACCTGGGAAGCCCAAACAAATGGATCACTGAAGAAATCAAAGAGCAAATCAAAAAATACATAGTGATAAATGAATGAAAACACAATGATTCAAAACCAATGGGATGCAGCAAAAGTAGTTCTGAGCGAAGTTTACAGTGATAAAAGCTTCCCTAAGGAAACAAGACAAATCTCAAATAGACAACCTAACCTTATACCTCAAACAACTAGAGAAAAGAACAAACAAAATGCAAAGATAGCAGGACGAAAGAAATTGTAAAGGTTAAACATAAAGGAAATAGAGACTAAAAAATTACTTAAAGGCTGCTTCTTTGAAAAAATAAAATTGATAAACCTTTAGCCAGACTCATTAAGGGAAAAAGGGGAGAGAGCCCAAATCAGTAAAATCAGAAATGAAAAAGAAGTCACAACCAGCACTGCAGGGTCATAAGACACCAGTACAAACAACTATATGCCAGTAAGATGGACAATTTGTCCAAATTATTCAAAAGGTAAAATCTCCCAGGGTTGAACCAAGAAAAAACAGAAAATATGAACAGAAGAATTACCAGTACCGAAATTGAATCACTAATTTAAAAACTCCCAACAAGCAAAATTTCTAGACCAGATGGCTTCACAGGTGAATTTTACAAAGTATTCAGTGAATAGTTAACATCTATCCTTCTGAAACTATTCTCAAAATATTCAGAGGAAGGAACACTCCCAAACTCATTCTATGAGGCCACCATCACTCTGATATGAAAATTAGAAAAAGTTATCAAAAAAAAGAAAAAGAAAATTTCAGGCAAATATCACTGATGAACACAGATACAAAAATCCTCAACAAAATACTAGCAAACCAATTCCAACAATGCATTAAAGCAATCATATAACGTGATCAAGTGGAATTCAACCCAAGGACACAAGGATTTTTCAATATCCACAAATCAATCAATGTGATATACCACATTAACAAATTGAAGAATAAGAACCACATGATCATCTCAATATATACAGAAAAAGCTTTTGATAAAATTCAACATCAATTTATGGGGAAAAAAATTCTCCAGAAAGTAGGCACAGAAGGAACCTACCTCAACATAATAAAAGCCNATCAATGTGATATACCACATTAACAAATTGAAGAATAAGAACCACATGATCATCTCAATATATACAGAAAAAGCTTTTGATAAAATTCAACATCAATTTATGGGGAAAAAAATTCTCCAGAAAGTAGGCACAGAAGGAACCTACCTCAACATAATAAAAGCCATATATATATTCTATATATGACAAACCCACAACTAACAGCATTCTCAATGGTGAAAAGTTGAAAGCATTTCTTCTAAGACCAGGAACACAATAAGAATGCTCACTCTTGCCACCATTATTCAACACAGTTTTAGAAGTCCTAGCCACAGTAATCAGAGAAGAAAAATAAATAAATCTAATTTAAATTGGAAAAGAAGAAGTAAACTGTCACTAAAGATGCCACCAGAAAACCACTAGACCTCAACAATGAACTCATTAAAGTTGGAAGATACAAAGTTAATATACAGAAAATTTGCATTTCTATATGCTAACAACAAAATAGCAAAAAGCAAAATTAAGTAAACAATCCCATTTACTGCATCATCAAAAAGAATAAAATACCTAGGAATAAATCTATCTAAGGAGGCAAGGACCTGTACTCCAAAAACTATCAGATACTGATGAAAGAAACTGAAGACAACACAAAGAGAAAGACCTACCATGGTGTTGGACTAGAAGAATCTATATTGTTAAAATGACCACACTACCCAAGGCAAGCTACAGATTAAGTGTAATCCTATCAAATTACCAATGGCATTTTTCACGGAACTAGAACAAAAAGGTTTTTAATTTGTATGGAAACACAAAAGTCCCCAAATAACCAAAATAATCTTGAAAAAGAATAACAGAGCTGGAGGAATCACATGCTATGACTTCAGACAACACTACAAAGCTAAAGTTATCCAGACATACAGACACATAGATATATGAAACAGGATAGAAAGCCTAGAAATAAACCCATATACCAATGGTCATTTAATCTATGACACAGCCAGCCAGAACATATAATGGAGAAAAGACAGTTTCTTCAATCACCCGAGCTGGAAAAACTGGACAGCTACATGTAAAAGAATTAAATTAGGACATTCTCTAACACCATATACAAAAATAAACTAAAAATGGATTAAAGATTTAACTGGTAAGACCAGATACCATAAAACCCCTAGAGGAAAAGGTATTCAGGACACTTTGGCATAAAAGACAGCAATATTCTTTTGGATCCATCCCCTAGAGCAGTGGAAATTAAAACACATATAAACAAATGGGACCTAATCAAACTTAAAAGTTTTCACAAAGCAAAGGAGACCATAAACAAAATGAAAAGGCAACCAAAAGACTGGGAGAAAATATTTGCAAATGATATGACAGTTGCTGTTGTTCAGTCACTAAGTCCTCTCTTTGTGACCCCATGACCTACAGCATGCCAGGCTTCCTAATCGATCTCTCAGTTTGCTCAAATTCATGTCCACTGAGTTGGTGATGCTAACTATCTCACCCTCTGCGGCCTTCTTCTCCTTTTGCCTTCAAACTTACCCAGCATCAGGGTGTTTTCCAGTGAGTCACCTCTTCACATCAGGTGGCCAGAGTACTGCAGCTTCAGTTTCAGCATCAGTCCCTCCAGTGAATATTCAGGGTTGGTTTCTTTTAGGACTGACCAGTTTGATCTCCTTGCTGTCCAGAAGACTCTCAAGAGCTTTCTCCAGCACATCACATCAATTTTTCGGTGCTCAAACTTCTTCATGGTCCAACTCTCACACTCATACGTGATATAGGAAAATATAGTGTTTTCTACCAAAGAGAAAGATATGAGGAATAGAGAAATGATCCCTATTCATTTTTTTAGCTGAATAGGAAGATATATATTTGTGTGTGTGTACCCAGATTGTGAATAAGATTTCTAAAAATAGCTCATTGCCAGTCCCTTGTCCTTTCCCCTTCCTGGTTCCCCTTCCTCATAAAAACTATTTGGTGGGATAATTTCATGGGCTTACCCTGGGCATGTGCAGAGAGAGAACTATAGGGGTACAGAATACAGTCCTTCACGCAGGGCTTGCAAGGATTACTCATGACCCCATTGACCAAGAAGGATCCTAGATAGTATCTGGGAAGATTAGGACTCTGTGCTTCTTGGCTTATGAGGAGCCAGGGGAGGGAACCTGTGTTTTAGGTATAAAACCCGAGTGGGCTGCCCACTCAGTGTAGATCTTTTATCTGCAGCACACCCTTCTGCAGAGTAAAAACTGCCTTACCCAAGCCATTTTTGATCGTCTGTTCTATTCTGCCAACTCCATTTTGAGAACATTTCCAACATGTGACTCCTGGAAACACCATAGCTTTGCCTATAGGACCTTTGTCAGCAAAGAACACATAAAAAGGACTCATATAGCTTGCTGCTGCTGCTGCTAAGTCACTTAAGTCGTGTCCAACTCTGTGCGACCCCACAGACGGATATATATATATAAAACCTCAGTCAAAAAATAAGCAGAACACCTCAATTGTCATTTCTCTAGAGAAGACATACAGATGGCAAACAGGCACATGAAAAGGTGCTCAATATCTCTAATCATTCTTGTTATTGTTGTTTCGTCACTAAGTCGTGTCTGATTCTTTTGCAACCTCAAGAACTGTAGCCTTCCAGGTTCCTCTGTCTATGGGATTTCCCAGGCAAGAATCCTGAAGTGGATTGCCATTTCCTGTGTCAGTAGATCTTCCCAACCCAAGGATCAAACCCATGTCTCCTGAGAAATGCACCTGTAAACTATAATGACGTATCACCTCACATGAGTCAGAATGGCCATCATCAAAAGTCTACAAATAATACAAGCTGGAGAGGGTGTGAAGAAAAGGGAACCCTCCTTTGCTTTGTGTTGGTGGGAATGTAAATTGATGCCCTTACTAAGTGAGAGAAGAATATGGAGGTTCTTTAAAAAATAAAAACAGTTAAGATTGTAAAATCATACTCCTGGATATATAACTGGAGAAAAGTCTAATTCAAAAAAATATATACACCCCAATATTCATAGCAGCACTATTTACAATAGCCAAGACATGGAAGCAACCTAAATGTCCATCAATAGATGAATGTATAAAGAAGATGTGGTACATATACACAATGGAATATTTGTCACAGAAAATAATGAAATAATGCCACTTGAAGCAACATGGATGACTCTAGAGATTATCCTTTTAAGTGAAATAAATCAAACAGAAAATGATAAATGTCATATGATATCATTTATTTGTGGAATCTAAAAAATTATAAAATATATTTCCAAAACAGAAGAGACTCATAGATATTGAAAATAAACTTATCATTATCAAAAGGGAAAGTGCCAGGGAGGCAGGGAAGAAAGATAAATTAGGAGTTTTGGATTACTATATACACACTGCTGCTGCTGCTGTTGCTGTTGCTGCTGCTGCTGCTGCTGCTGCTAAGTCACTTCTGTCGTATCCGACTCTGTGTNGATATTGAAAATAAACTTATCATTATCAAAAGGGAAAGTGCCAGGGAGGCAGGGAAGAAAGATAAATTAGGAGTTTTGGATTACTATATACACACTGCTGCTGCTGCTGTTGCTGTTGCTGCTGCTGCTGCTGCTGCTGCTAAGTCACTTCTGTCGTATCCGACTCTGTGTGACCCCATAGACGGCAGCCTACGAGGCTCCCCTGTCCCTGGGATTCTCCAGGCAAGAACACTGGAGTGGGTTGCCATTTCCTTCTCCAATATACACACTACTCCATATAAAACAGGTAAACAATAGGGACCTACTGTATGTCACAAGGAACTATATTCAATACCATGTAATAACCTACAATGGAAAAGAATCTGTAAAAGAATACGCACACACACACACATGGTGGCTCTGACGGTAAGAATCTGCCTGCATTGCAGGAGACCCAGATTTGATCCCTGGGTTGGGAAGATTCCCTGGGGGAGGGCATGGCAACCCACGCTAGTATTCTTGCCTAGAGAATTCTCATGGACAGAGGAGCCTGGTGGTCTACAAACCATGGGGTCACAAAGAGTTGGAGACAGCCAAGTGACTAAGCACAGCACACACACACATATAATTGAATCACTTTGTTGTACATTCAAACGCAACATTTTAAATTAACTATGCATGCCCAGTCACTCAGTGGTGTCCGACTTTTTGCAACCATGTGGACTGTAGCCCTCCGGGCTCCTCTGTCCATGCGGTTTTTCAGGCAAGAATACTGGAGTGGGTTGCCAGTTACTCCTCCAGCGGATCTTCTCCACCCCAGGGACCAAACTCCTCTCCTGTACTGCAGATGGATTCTTGATGGCTGAGAAGCCCGGGGAAGCCCCGATACTTCAATAAAAAGATAAAAATTAGTATTATTACAACAGGCAGGTAGCTACACATAAGCAGAGAAATGTGGGGCAGGGGGCAGGTGGCAGGAAATTATGCATCTTGTAAACATCAGGGGTCCATGAGCAGACAAAGAAAAGCAGGAACCTACAGACTGACAGGAAACCACACATTTGGGTGATGTGGGGGGGTGGGGGAAGGCAAAAAAGACAAGGAAAGGAAGGAATCTCCTGTGTCCAACTGTAATCTGTTGCTCATTATGCTCTCATTAAAATAAGATAAGCCTTGCAGATAATACCATCATGCACCAACACCATGACACTTCTTATCTAACGTAATTATGGACAAAAATCCCTTCTTCCCTTTGGAAGATGAAACTAGAATGAAACTCAAACTCCTCCTTTGGCAATGACTGTTTGGCCCCTTCATTTGTATTCCCCTCATAAGTGGCTTTCCAAAGAAAGGCAGGACACTGGGTCCTCTCACCTATCTCATGTACTCTTGTTAAATAAATCCTCAGTTTACTTTCCTGAGCTCCCTGCCTCACTTTTGAATTCTTTCCATGAAGAGGCAAGAACCTTAAATTCACTGGGAACAGTATTAGATTTCCCCCTCTTTTTAGCAGAAATAGACACTGATTAATAAATGGTGATTTGCTATTAATATTTGCACCAAGACATTCAGCATAAGAAGCTCTAATCAAAGTCACTGAGTACTGGAAGAAAGACCACTATATATTCAGTGGATTTCTGTTTTAGTTAATACATGTTTCTCATATTTCACAAATTGGACTGTGAATGATCACATTATTATTAAACAGAAAATTGAAATAATATCTGCTTCAAAGAACTATTCTGTAACTGTCTTGACCTAAGAAATCCAAGAATGAAAAAAGCTCACTGGAATCTTAATGTGGTTCCTTTAATACATTTTATCTGAGATAAGTATAAGAAAGACTGGATGGGTTGGGACAATGGAGTCATCGCCTATGTGAGAAAGTAAAACACATCTTTTAAAAAAGCTTATTTTCTAATTACATAAGAAATAAAACGTACTGTGATGATTAAAAAAGCAAATATAAAACTAAAACTCACCTACTTTTGTCTGTGTGTTTGCACCTGTGTGCACGTGTTTCATAGATGCCCTGCCCAGATCTCCTTTTCTGCTGCTGTCAGAGTTGGCGGACAGCAACTTTGAACTTTTTTCTCTGGAGAATTGTTCGTAGCCAAAAGAGCATTGTGACTACTCCCCATACCCCTGGAGTATGAAAGCAGGTCACATTTAATCAACAGTGAACTGACAGAGAGGGATATAAAATCACCTCAAGGTGGAAACCATCTTGGAGCAATTTGTGCTCCACAGCACCACTGCCGACTGAGCAGGTCTCCACCCAAGACCACATTTCTGCTTTGCTTTCCTTCCGCTGTCCTGCTCTGCTTTTCTCACATCCCCTATCCTGGGAACACTTTGTTGACAAACTGCTTGAAGAACAATCACTATCTCAGGCTCTGCTTGCATAGGATCCAACTCAGTGTATCTCTATATATCCACGCTGCTAAGTCGCTTCAGTCATGTCCGACTCTATGCGACCCCCACCAGGCTCCCCCATCCCTGGGATTCTCTAGGTAAGAACACTGGAGTGGGTTGCCATTTCCTCCTCCAATGCATGAAAGTGAAAAGTGAAAGTGAAGTCGCTCAGTCGTGTCCGACTCTTTGTGACCCCATGGACTGCAGCCCACCAGGCTCCTCTGTCCCTGGGATTTTCCAGGCAAGAGTACTGGAGTGGGTTGCCATTGCCTTCTCCACTATATATCCATATATGCATATGAAAGCAAGTTTTACATAAATGTTAGCATAATATGCATATTCATAATGTAGTATAATGAAGCTTTTTAAAATAACAATTTTCCTGGAAAGCTTTTGTATCAATATGCACAGACTTATTCCACTGTTCTTAACTGAAATCACATTGTAGGGAAAAAGAGAATTTCTAAAAAAAAAAGTTTCAATGCCATAAATAAATGTCACCATTGTTGGTTACATTTCCTTGATTACCAGAAGTAGAGTCATCTTGTATGTTTATGATCCACTTGTAACTCTTTATCTGTGACTCATTCTCATACCCTTTGCCTATTTTTCAGTTGGATTGCTCTTCCCGTATGTATCATCAGTGGTTCTTTATAAATTCTGAATATTGTTCATTAGTCTTTGATAGGTTGCCAATACTTTTTCCTATTTATCGTTGTTTTTTTCTGTGCATGTAGTCTTTTGTGTTATTCGGGAGTTCGGTAATATGTTGAAAAATGACATTTTATTCATCATGGACTTATTGTATTTACTTTAAGATCACTTCACTACAAAGTCATAAACATACCCTCCTATATTGNTTGTTTTTTTTTTTAATATGCTGTCATTGCCCACAGTATTATACAAAGTCGGACACAATTGAGCGACTAACATTTTCACAATTTTTCACACATATGCATGTATATATATAACTATCCAAAAGTGTTTTTTTCATCTTCTATATATATTAAAAATCTGTGAAAGTGTTCTGTAATGCCCAGCACAGTCTGGGTGGGTCTGCTGGTTCAATCCATTACAGAAAGCACACAGTCTCCCTGATTGCTGACCGCCAACCAACTGAGCCTGTGACAGGTGCTTGCTCTTCCTATTGGGTCAGTTTCCAGTCCATGCACACCCACACCTCAGATGCTCATGGAAAAATGTGCTTCACTCCTAGACTATTCCAGAATCTCTGACCTCAGTCTGTCTCCCCTCCTCCGAAAAACTCATTTCACTAAGCCCCAGCTTCATGCCTCCTAAGGGTTAAGGCAAAGGCGCTATGCAGAGAGGGCCAAGATAACCCCTAATAAGAAAAGCATCTTCGGGACAAATAAATTTTCCGGGTGCTAATGGTGCGCCCTCCCATGGAATAATTTGGATGCTTTCTTCTGCTAAAGGACACTCTCTCCTGCCCACTGGGGACAAGATTTGGGAAGAAGGAAGGAATGAAAAGCACCAAGAACCCCAGCCTGCCTCCTGCCTCCTGCCTCCTCTTACCCTCTAGAACGGCAAAGGGAAGCTCTTCCCTAAGGCCTCAACTCTCGGTTCATCAACTCCTGCAGCTTTGATTCCCTTTCAGAATTTTCCCCCTGCTGATGTAGCTGATGGAGGCGGAAACAAAAAAAAAAGTGCAACGTGAGAGTTGTGAGTTAGGTATTATTTGGGGGCAAAGTTAGGACTATAAACTCAGGAGACAGCGTCTCAGCTAGCTCTAACGAACTGGTCTAAAGAGGCAAGGGGAAGGTCATCATGTTGTACATGATGTCACTGAAGGGTTACATGCAGTCAAGCACACATTTTGGCAAAGACTTGCTGCTGGTCACGAGTGGCGGACGTCACTGTCCGTGATTTTAGTGTTTTTCTAGGTACGAGGAGATGCAAGAATTGGCCTCATAAAACCT
This sequence comes from Neotragus pygmaeus, assembly GCA_006410875.1. NCBI lineage: Eukaryota > Metazoa > Chordata > Mammalia > Artiodactyla > Bovidae > Neotragus > Neotragus pygmaeus. Next base: position 1,316,042 of record SJYV01004530.1, on the reverse strand, counting down.
TCACATAGCTAACTATCTGAAGACCTGTCCTGCTAGCTTCTCCCAAAGTACAGAGCACCCCATTCCTGCTCTTCACCCTGAACTCCTTCAGGGAGTATTGAGGGTCAGCGGCTGCCGTGGTTCATGATTCAGTCCTTGCAGAGGCGGATGGCAGGTCCCAGTTTGTAGCTGGCAGAGGCATGATCCTGCCTAAGATTTAGCCACCACGAATCTAATAGTTCATCACCTGAGCCCTAAAAGGAGGGGAAGGTTGGGGGTATGCATCCCAGAGAGTTCATCTTATATGATTCTCAGAAAGTACTGCTCTTTCATTGGAAGGACTGATGTTGAAGCTGAAACTCCAATAACTTGGCCACCTGAGGCAAAGAGACGACTCATTGGAAAAGATCCTGATGCTGGGAAGATTGAGGGCAAAAGAAGGAGAGGGCGGCAGAGGATGAGATGGTTAGATAACATCACTGACTCCATGAACATAAATTTGAGCAGCTCTGGGAGATAGTGAAGGACAGGGAAGCCTGGGGCACTCCAGTCCATGGGGTCACAAAGAGTCAGATATGACTTAGCTCCTGAGCAACAAAAGTATGGGACCAACCTCTTTCTCTAAGCCAGATTGACAGAAAAGGGCTACAAGTGGCAGTCAAAAGAAAGTAAATTGTTGAGACTCTGTCTTTAAACCCCGTTCTGCAGTTTGAAAATAAAGCTTCTTATTTTTAGAATGCCAGCAGAATTGTTCCCGCTCAGTTTCTGCCATTTCAATAGTGGCCTTGGGCTCTTAAACCTTAACCTTGAAAAGAAGCCGTTTACATTGTAAATGCGCTGGCAGTATGAAGACTATTCTGTCGTAGAATAGCCAACGGAGACTAGAAGTTCAGAAGGGGGCTTTTTTCCTTCCTTCTGAAAGGCCTAATCCGAGGGGCTTTCACTGGGACAAAATCAAATGCTTAGCAGTAATTGTGCGTGGGTTCTAGCTGTGAACTTGCATAAAATGTAAAATTTCACACAACCCATTCTGTTCTGGGGATTTCACCACTGATCATGAGGAAACAGAGCTTCTGGAGGGGTTTGGGGAAAATCAAACTGTGCAGACCCTCAGGCAAACACACTTGCTAACAAAATGCCTTTAAAGTCCTCCGTTCTTCTCAAACACAGGCAGCTCCGTGGCCCTCGCCAGAATAGGCACTGAACACTGCAGAGGCTCACAGGCTCTTACGTGAGGGCTTTGAGAAACCACAGCATGTTTATCTCAGATGCCTGAAGTCAGCCCTCTCAGGTAGTCTGATCTCCTATTTGTCTAGAGTTAGGCAGGAAACTGAGAAGGCAATGGCATCCCACTCCAGTACTCCTGCCTGGAAAATCCCATGGACAGAGGAGCCTGGTAGGCTGCAGTCCATGGACTCGACTGAGCGACTTCACTTTCATGCATTGGAGAAGGAAATGGCAACCCACTCCAATGTTCTTGCCTGGAGAATCCCAGGGATGGGGGAGACTGGTGGGCTGCCATCTATGGAGTGGCACAGAGTCGGACACGACTAAAGCAACTTAGCAGCAGCAGCAGCAGGCAGGAAAAGGAAAGATTCAAACTGGCTCAAAGCCTGACTCCAGGTGCTTTGATGGAGTGTCAGGTGGAAGGATTAGGTCCATTTTAGGTCCCTTTCCACCAGTGGGCAAAACAATATCGTCAGTGGATGAAGATAAGAAGAGGACACTTTTGGGAAACAGAAAATGTCCTGCCATATTAGCAAGCATGTCTTTCACAGAGGAAAATAAGTTTTTCATTTTAATCAATTCCAAGTTATTCAATTTTTTCATGAATCTGTTTTTGATAAGGTATCTAAAAAGTCATCATCAAATTCAAGTTCACCTAGATTTCCTTCTGTATGACCTGTTAATGGTTTTTCATTTTACATTTAGGTATGGGATTCAATTTGAGTATGATTTCATTTTATCCACTGTCTTAGTGGTTGCCAGAGTTTGTTATATACATTCACAATTAATCTAAATCCACTTTCACGAAACACTGTACCACCTCATGAGTAGTATAGCTATCTCTTAGCAAAGTGTTATCAATTTCTCCCAACCATCTTTTATGACACTGATGTCATTTATTTCACTTTTCCACATGCTGTCATCTCCCAATACATTGTTCCTACTATTACTTTAAGCAGACAGTTACCAGAATAAGAATAAAAAAATAAAAGACTTTGCTTTACCTTTATTTATTCCTTCTCTGTCACTCTGCCACATTTCTGACCTACATCATCTTCTTTCTTCATGAAGACCATTTTCCTTCTTCCTTTTAACATTTCTTGCATATCTGCTGGGCTTCCCGGGTAGCTTTAGTGGTAAAGAACCAGCCTGTCAATGCAGGAGATGGAAGAGATGCAGGTTTGATTCTTGGGTCAGGAAGATCCCCTGGAGGAGGGCATGGCAACCCACTCCAGTGTTCTTGCCTAGAAAATCCCATGGACAGAAGAGCATGGCAGGCTGCAGTCTATAGGCTCACAAATAATCAGACACAACCGAAGCAACTTAGCACACACACGCATATCGGCTGATGATGAATTTCTCAGATTTTGTTAGTCTGAGAAAGTAATCCTCCCTCACTCTCAGAAGATAATTTTGTTTCATTTAGAATTTTCTATTGGCAGATATTTCTTTAAACACTTTAAATGTTTCCCTCTGCTCCCTTCTTTCTTGCACAGTTTCTGATGAGAAGTCTGATATAATCTATCATTATTACTCCTATAGATAGGTGCTTTTTCTGACTTTTTTCAATATTTTCTCTATATCTATAGTTTTCTGCAGTTTTACTATGATGCAGTTAGGTGTTGCTTTGGGGGTATTTATCTTTCTTGGTGTTCTCTGGACTTCCTGGATCTATGGTTCTTGGCCATTATTACATTAAATATGTCTTCTGCTCTGTTCTCTTTTTGATATTTTCCTTTACACAGATGTTACACCTTTTGATATTGTCTCACTGTTCTTTGATACTTTTTTTGCATTTCATCTTGTGGAGTTTTTATTGTCCTATCTTCAAGTTCATTGATTCTTTCCTTGGTCATATCTAGTCAACTAATGAGCCCATCAAAAGCATTCTTCATTGCCCCTGTAAGTTTTTTTTTCCTCTATCACCTCTTTTGGATTCTTTCTTAGAAACTCCATGTCTCTGCTTATATTACCCATCTGTTCCTCTATGTTGTCTACAACATAGCATATTACTTTAGCATATTACTTATAATCATTTGCTTCCCAAATGGCTTAGTAAAGAACCCACCTGTTAATGCAGGATATTCAAGTTCGATCCTTGGGTCCACAATATCCCCTGGAGTAGGAAATGGCAACCCACTCCAGTATTTTTGCCCAAGAAACCCCGTGGACAGAGGACCCTTGTGGGCTACAGTCCATGGGGTCACAAAAGAGTTGGACATGACTTAGCAACTAAACAGCAACACAATTATTTTAAATTTCCTGTTGGATAATTTCAACGTCCATGCCATATGTGAGTCTGGTTCTGATGGGTCTGTCATCTCTACAGAGTGTACTTTTTTCTTGATTTGGCATGCCATGTAACTTTTTGCTTCAGGTGACACATGTGGCGTCAGGTAATAGGGACTAGTGTGAGTAGGCCACTAGTATAATGCTGTGTGCTAGTCTGGCCAGTGAGAAGGCTGTATTTAATGTCTCTTGTAGCTGCTGATGCCTAAGCTTTCAAATTCCTCTAATGTTACTCCATCTGTCTCTTTTCTTAACTCTGGGCTTTTCTGTGTAGTCTTCCCCAGAGAGAGCTCGTATCTTGCAGTTCTTTTCGCTGTAATCCCCCACCCTGCTAGGGTGGTGGTAAGATGTCAGAGACAGAGAGAAAGAGAAGGCGTCCTACAACCTTCTGATTAACTATCAGCCCTTCAGTGAGCCTGGATCTTGGGACTGTGACCTTCATATCGTTTCCTCAAAAGAATAGCTTTTTTTTCTCTCTGCTCCCCGTCCCATCCATGGCTATAGCATTTCAAGTCAGTCACCTTGAAGGCCTGTTCACTTATGAAATTGAATTTTCTTCCCTTAAGTAGGACAAGGAGGCTGGAGTAGGGAAGAATCCCCTTTTCCCCCTGTAACAAGGCTCTAGAAAATCCTTCCCTAAGAGAATGGGGCTTCATCATGAAGAAAGCTCTGGCAGCCATTGTGAAATAAGCTCAGAGGTTATTACAAGGAAAATTTTCTCCGATTCCCACCATGAGAATCTGATGGGATTCCTGGGGCTAAAGCTCATGTAAGTGTGGGTGGGGGGAAGTCTAAGACTGTTGAGTACCAGCCGCTTTTCACTGCCACACTCATCCACATTCCATATCTGGCAATTTGCTGAAATGACCATTTAAATGCCCCCACCAGTTCATGATTCTAACTCAAGGTAAGGAAATCTCTATCTCTCTACTCTTGGAGAAGGCAATTTGCCCTGAATTCACACATCTCTGAATCCAGCCTTCTCTGATGATCTGATATTACTTTTTTGATGGGTCTGAGAAAAGTCACTGATTTTCAGTTTATCCAGTGTTTTCTTATAAGTATGGAGGATGGGAATAATAGCTTATGAGTTCTTCATATGTTCCAGCTGAAATTGAAAGTCCCTACTTTTATTTTCAAAATGTGTTTCTTTATTTTACATACCTTCTATGGAACATTTCTTATGATTCACAGGAATCTTCCTGGGCCTACATTTCAAAATAGCTTCTGCTATGAAAGTTCCAAGTAGCAGACTTTGACTAGCTCTGCTGAGGAATACCAGAGCACCTGGCCTCCACCTACATCCCATACTTCTTGTTTCCTAGCCTGGAGTTTTTCTGACATAGCCCATGACTCCTTTGGGGAACTCATGCAATCTGTAATACGCAACCTAGCAGTGAAGGAGAATTAAGACCAGGAGATCATATTTGACTAATAGGAGAAGAAAGCTGATGGATAATTGGTGAGACAGAATACCAGTCCCCTACAGAACTGGCCAATTCGACAGTCCATTGTGGTATTTCCTTTCCTGTCTACTCCCCAGTTCCTGCTCCCTGGAATTAATTTCAAGATGAATATCCTCTAGGTAAGGCTGTGGCTCAGGCTCTGCTTTTAAGGAACCTAAACTAAAAAGAAATTATTTATTCAAATAAGTTGAAAAGTGAAAGTGAAGTCCCTCAGTCAGGTCGGACTCTTTACAATCCCATAGACTGTAGCCTACCAGGGATTTTCCAGGCAAGAGTACTGGAGTGGGCTGCTATTTCCCTCTCCAGGGATTCTTCCCAGCCCAGGGATCAAACCTAGGTCTCCTGCATTGCAGATAGATGCTTTACTGTCTGAGCTACATTTATTCAAAAATAAATTCTGAAACATATTAGTAAATGGAGGAAAATAACCCTTGGTCATTAAACAGATAATTGTCCTTTCATAACTTTCCATGACTTCTCCACTTGTCAGATAAATACCCCTCTTAGTCTGTACCCCACCCCCCCATCCTTCCTCTGCACTGTGATAGTACTTTTCAGTTTTACAAAATTCCCTGCTCTCATGGGCCTCCCTCTACATTTTGAGAAATTAAGAGAAGGGAAAAGAGAAAACATTGAACACTGAACAATGTTGCTTGTGCTCTTGTGTTTAAAAAGGAAGATTACCAAGAGTTAGGAAGTTTAGTTCAGTTCGGTCACTCAATTGTGTACAACTCTTTGTGACCCCACTGAGTGCAGCACACCAGGCCTCCCTGTCCATCACCACCTCCTGGAGTCTACCCAAACTCATGTCCATTGAGTTGGTGATGCCACCCAACCATCTCATCCTCTGTCGTCCCCTTCTCCTCCTGCCCTCAATCTTTCCCAGCATCAGGGTCTTTTTAAATGAGTCAACTCTTTGCATCAGGTGGCCAAAGTATTGGAGTTTCAGCTTCAACAACAGTCCTTCCAGTGAACACCCATGACTGATCTTCTTTAGGATGGACTGGTTGGATCTCCTTAAGTTAGGAAACATGACTCAAAGTGTTATTTGTGGGCTGGCTGCTGGTCTGCAAACTGCCTTTTCTGTCTACTCAAAACAGATTGTTGTAAAATGCAAATCAACTACATCAGTACATGCAACATTTTGTTTAAGTGACATTTTTAATTATTATTACTTTTTTTAGTCTACAACTGACTTTTTCTTTTTTGGTAGCACAATTCCCTCAATGAAGGTGCAATGTGTTGATTTATATTCTTATGTTAGCCCTTTATCTCATGGCGAACTGTCTCTTTGAGTAAGACTGAAATAGAGTGGTTTGAAAATATTAATTGGATATTTCTTAGCATGTATTGTGTGTTAAGCATTGTTCTTTGGGATTCACTAGTATTAATTCTCAAAATATTATATATGAAGTGAAACTGTTAGTCGCTCAGTGATGTCTGACTCTTTGTGATCCCGTGGCCTATAGTTCACCAGGCCCCTCTGTCCATAGGATTTTCCAGGAAAGAATACTGGAGTGGATTCCCATTCCCTTCTCCAGGGGATCTTTCCAACCCAGAGATTGAACCCAGTCTCATACATTGCAGACAGATTCTTTACTGTCTGAGCCACCAGGGAAGCCTGCATATGAGGTAGGTAATATTATTATTCTCATTTTACAAGTTAGAAAACTGAGGCCCAGTGAAATCCAATAATATGTCCAAAATTGCACAGCTTGTAAGTGGTAGCACCAGACCCTGCAATGGACATCAGAGTGGCCCCCAGTGACCCTGGCCTTTTGGTATCCATGCCTTTGTGAAGAGAATTCCTGTATATCAACATTAGTATGTGTGACTGGAGACTACAACAGAAGTGAAAATGTGTAACTTTCACAATGCTACAGACTGAATATATGTGCCCCCTCAAAATTCCTATGTTGAAATCCTATCCCTCACTGTGATGGTGTTAGGAGGCGGGACCTTTTAAAGTGGAGTCCTCATGAATGGGATTAGTGCCCCACTGAAAGACAGTCCAGAGAGTTCTCTTGCCTTCTTTTCATGATGTGAAGGAAGGGTCAGAAGATGGCCATTTGCACTTGGGAAGAGAGTTCTCACCAGTCACTAGCCATGCTGGCCCCTTGATCTTGGACTTAGTCTCCAGAACCATGACAAACAAATTTCTGCTTTTAAAAGTCACCCAATACAACAGAGCCGCAGACACAGTGGGGGAAGGAGAGGGTGGGACGAATGGAGAGAGTGGCCTGGAAACACACACATTACCGCCTGTAAAATAGGCAGGCGGTGGGAATTTGCTGTGCGATGTAGGGAGCTCAAATCCGATGCTCTGTGACAACCTGGAAGGCTGGGATGGAGTGGGAGGTGGAAGGGAGGATCAAAATGGTGGGGGTGTGGCTGATTCATGTTGTTGTTTGACAGAAAACAACAAAATTCTATAAAGCAATTATCCTTCGCTTTGTATAGAGCAGACTTTTGGACTCTGAGGGAGAGGGAGAGGGTGGGAAGATTTGGGAGAATGGCATTAAAACATATATACTATCATGTAAGAAATGAATCGCCAGTCTATGTTCGATGCAGGATGCAGGATGCTTGGGGCTGGTGCACGGGGATGATCTGGGGAGATGATATGGGGAGGGGGGTGGCAGGGGGGGTGAGGGTCTGTTTCTTATACACATCGCATGTGAGATGAGTGCAATTGTGCAGTAGTTTGAACATTCTTTGGCACTGTACCTGTCTCTTATACACATCTAGATGTGTATAAGAGACAGCTCCCAATNATGTACTCTGCATAGAAGTTCAATAAGCAGGGTGACAATATACAGCCTTGATGTACTCCTTTTCCTATTTAGACCCAGTCTGTTGTTCCATGTCTAGTTCTAACTGTTTGCTGTTATCTGTATTTAAAATAAGGGAGAAATATAGGTTATATGGGTATGACTGTGTCTGAAGAATGTCTTTGGAAGAATAATCAAGGAACTGGTGATACTGGCTGCCTCTGGGAATGAGGAATGGGAGGCTGGAGGTCAAGGGCAGGAGGGAGGCTTCTCTTCCCTGCAGGTTTTTTTTTTTTTTTTAATTATGTGCATGTTTCACTTTCTTAAAAGCATTAGAAATGTTTTTAAGCTAAAAGAAAAAAGGCCTTGTTTCTCAAACTCTGTTCTAATTCAAAATCCTGATTCATGGATTCTTCCTGGGACCAACTAAATCAGAATCGCGAAAGGTGGAAGCCTAGAACTCTGTGTCTTTATCGTGCACCCAGGAGGATTCGGATTCATCTGAAAAGCTGTGAAGTCCACAGGCCAAGAGCTCCGAGGTCAAGGAGCATGTTTCTGGAGTCAGAGGGATGATGGCGGTTCCGCTGTGTGAAGAAGACCAGGGTGTGCAAATAGACTGCTACTGTGGAGAGGTAAGCAAGGTCACTGGCATTCTGGGGGCACTTAAAGCCTGTGGGTAGATCATGATTTAATTATGTTTCATGAGCCATGTGCATGCGTGTATGCTTTGTCGTTGTCTGACTCTGTGACTGACTGTGACCCCATGAGCTGCAGCCTGCCAGGCTCCTCTGTCCACGGAATTTTCCAGGCAAGAGTATTGGAATGGGTTGCCATTTCCTCCTCCAGGGGGATCGTCCCAATCCAGGGATTGAACCCGCATCTCCTGCATTGGCAGGCGGATTCTTTACCACTGAGCCACTAAAGGCTGGTAGGAGGGGCCCCATTGCCTCACTGGCCTCATCTGGAACTGCTTTGCCCCCCCGATGTCTCTGTCCCAGTCCCTCTGGGCTCTTTCAGCCTCTGAAATGTGCTCTATTCCCGCTGCCCTCACACATGGTATTGCTGTTGCCTGGGATACTGGCTTCCTCCTCATCTTCCAGGGCTCTGTTCCAAGGTCACCACCACCTCCAGGGAGATCAGTCTCCAGCCCTTGCCTCAATCAGAGCTCCCTAGCTGCTGTGTTTCTCCTTCGAAGCAGATACTGTAATGATTTCAAGTTTGTTTTGATCACTGCCATCCCTGTGCTATGCTTAGCACCTGATGGGGATTTAAATCAAGATGGTTCATGGCACGAATGAATGAGCCTTAAGAGAAAAAGGAAGGTTGGACTGTGGGAGTGGGTGGTGGGGGTGAGGGATCTCAGGAGTATCACTCCCTCCCTCCAGACCAGCCAGGGCCTAGGGCCCAGCCTCTGGGAGTCCCTGACGAGCGTCAGAGGAGCAGTGGTGGGCTGTAGCTTCTTGGACTTGTCCACAGCAGCACGACTGCCTTTGGCTGCCTGAAGCCTCGGCTTCTGTGTGACAATCTAAGTACCAGGCTCCACAGAGATGTCAGTCGTGTGGTGTCTGCCTGCAGCCGTGGCCCCACTGAGCCCCAGGAACAGACAGTGGGAGCAGCCACACGGAGCAGTGGAAACAGCTCAGTCACAACAGGTCACCCCATGGTCATGTATGTTAGCCCCAGCGGGGACGGGCCTGCCCTGCCCACCTCCCACAAGCATCTAGTCTGCGGGAAAGTGAGTTGTTATTCCCTCTGTAAATGAGAATTTGCTCTGTGGTTTTATCAAACTGCCTTTGAGTCGGGACTGACCAAATCAAGTTTCTGTGTTCACCTTGGGGCCCAGGTACAGTTCAGCCGTTCCGTAAATGTTTACTGACAGCCTGTGGGCCAGGTGCCACGTGGGTGCAGAGAAGGGACTGAGTCCTCACCCATAGCCAACAGTCAGGATGAGCACACTATGCGCTCCTTAAACGCCACTCAGAAAACACACACACTCCAGCCTATTAAAAGGTTTATTTTCTTTATGCTCAGAAACAACGAAGTGGTCTTGCCCCCAAAGGGTCTCATCCTGAAGGAATGGGAGGCAGAGAGAGTGACAGGAGGGGGTGTCGGTGTGAGGTTGGATGTGGGAGTGCTTTCCCCCTCTTTTCCTATTATCACTCCTCTTTGGCTCCCCCTCCAAAAAACTGAGGTGTGAATACAGCTTGCCACCCCNAAACCCCAGAAGGACCCTACTACAGAAAGCTGGGAAGATGAGCAGGAAAGTGGACAAGGCAGGGGAGGCTGGGGCAGAGGGGTGAGGGTGGAGCCAGACCAGGTCCCAGGGAGAAGTGTGTGAACGTGTGTGCCTGCAAGGCAGTTTTTGGATGGAGCGTCGTAAAGCTCTCTTTTGTCTCCCACTCTGGGCTCGAACCCAGGGAGAAGGCAACAGCATCCTGAAGTAGTGATACGTCGGGTATGAGCGCTGGCCAAGGGGCCAGACCAACCTGGGGTCAACTTCTCAGCCCCTGCAAGCGTCCTCACCTGATCCGGGAAGGCTGGGACAACCCACAGTACAGGCTGAGGTGGGGGAGCTCGGGGCTCACTTTGCATCACTGTGGTTACCAGTTTTATTTCTGGACCTGGTCACCTGTCTCCAGAGTCTCCTTCCCCTGGGGACTCAACTGCACAGACTTGTCCTAACAGACCCGGGAAGCCAGAAGCAATCTTGCCCCACCCCCCACACACAAAGCAACCCCCTCCCATAGGAAGCGGGAGACTGTGGGGCTGCTGGAGCAAGTGGGGGGCATTTGAGGCTGCATCCTGACTCATTCCCAGGAAGCCAGAGTAGGGGATCTTGAAAGGCCTGAGCCCCCAGAGCCTTTCTTACCCACCCAGACACTAAGAGGGTGGCTGTGAGCCAACCCAGACACTAGTGTTCCCACCCTTCTCTCCCCACTGGGCTCAGTCCCTCCCCACTGCTTGGAAGGTCCTGGGCCCCGCGTGGTCAGAGCTGTCTGTCTTAGACTCGAGGCAACAGAGGAAAGGCATCACTGAGCCGGCCGAGGCATCCCCTGGTGGTGATAGAGGCTTCTGGGATGAATTATCAGAACCACCCCACCAGGGCTCATGGCCCCTGATTCGTGCTCCACAGGCCCGCATCAGCATCATCGATTGATTAGAGCTTCTGACAGCCTCCACGGTCAGGAGGTGGGGTGAAAGGCCGCTGCTGACCTGTCTGATGTGTCCAGGCTTCGCCTCCAGCAGCCCAGCTCAGAGATTGCCTCTTCCCATCAGACAAAAGGGGGCTGCCTTTCCAACAGCTGTACTTCCACTGCCCTGCCCTTCCTGGGTATGGAGGCAGCTATCTGTCTTTCCCAGTTTTCATGTATGTGACATGGGTCACGTACTAATTACAGGTGCTGGAAATTGGAAGGGAAAAAATCATTCTTCCTTTTCCAGCAAGAACCAGCCCTAAGGCTTCCCTGGTGGCTCAGTGCAGAAGAATCCACCTGCCCACCACGTGGGAGGCAGTTTCTGTCCCTGGTCTGGGAAGTTCCTACATGCTGCGAGGCAACTAAGCCTGTGCTCTACAGGTCAGAAGCCACAAACTACGGAAGCCTACCTGCTCCAGAGGCCACGCTCCCCAACAGGAGAATGAGAAGCCTGTGGGCCGCAGCTGGAGAGCTGCCCCTGCTCCCTGCAACCAGAGAAAAGCCTGCAGTGAAGACCCAGCACGGCCAAAAAAAAATAAACACATTTTTTTTTTTAAAGAAGAGCCAGCTCTAAATCACCAGCAGAGGAAAATTTGCATTTATTCTTTAAACAAATTGCTCTTAGGCTCTTGAGTGAGACAGAAAGAGAGACAAGTAAAGTGAAAGTCGCTTAGTTGGGTCCGACTCTGCAACCCCATGGACTGTCCATGGAATTCTCCAGGCCAGAATACTGGAGTGGGTAGCCTTTCCCTTCTCCAGGGGATCTTCCCAACCCAGGGATTGAGCCCAGCAAGGAGTTTGCCATATTCAGGAAGCTCAAGCCTCCTGGGGATGTGTGTGAACCGATTCAATGCAAGGAGGTCAGAGCAGTCAGAGAGATGAAGAAACTGCTTGGCGGGGGAGGGAGTGTTCCGGAAGGCTTCCTGGAAGAGGTGGCATTTGAGCAGGAACTCCAGCTCAGGATCAGAGGTGGGGAGTTTGGCACTAGGGGTAGCAGCAGCTGTGATTGAAGCATGGAAAGGACTTGGGGTGACTTTGGGCCAGTGGGAGCTGGTCAGAAAGGAGGCTAATGGACTCTATGAGGACAAAACTGTCTGTCTCTTATTCCAGCCCCAGGAAGGGGCCTGGCACATAGTCAGAGCTGGACAAATGTTGAAGGAATGAAGGAGTCGTAAGACCTGAGGGGTCAAGCCCCCTACCTGTGGACAGCGGAAGACACTATGAGGTTTTTCCAGGTTGTAAGGTAGGGCTCCAACTTCATCCTTTCTCATGTGGATGTCCATTTCTTCCAGCACTGTTAATTGAAAAATCTGTTCTTCCCATTGTATTATCTTAGCCTGTTTATTGAAATGAATTGACCATAAATGTTAAGTACTGCAGGGTTTTTGAGAGGGGAGGGACACGGTCAGATTCGTGTTATAGGATCAATTTGACGGCAGAGACTGGGATGGGCTGGGAAAAGGAGGGGTGGAGACTACAGGTGGGCTTGAGGGAGGGAGAGAGGGGGAACTGGGGAGAAAAGCAGTTCCCAGATCAGCCGGGGTGGGGTGGGGGGACCTTGGTGGGGAGCCAGGTACAGAGATCTGCCGGAATGTAGCATACACTAGGGAACTGGGATGGGGGTGACGGAGGAAAAAGCCTGGGCTCCTCAGCCTCTTGAGATCCACAAAGTGCTAAAATTAAACCCTCTCCAGATATAGCCACTGTGAGTGAGTTTTCAGGTAACGAGAGGATTGCAAGTGAAAAACAATGCCAATTACAGCAGCATCACCCCAGATTATAAGGCTTCCAAGAGGCGGCTCATACCTCCAGGCAGGCTGTGCCTGGAAATTTCCAGGGGAGGTTTGGGATCCAAGCATGCAGGCTACCTGAAAACCAGGCCCCACATTGGGTACTGGCTGCTAGACAGACCTGGCTTCTCCTCATACTGACCTGCCTTCATTTCCCCAAGGAAACAGAGCAGGAAGGGACAGAAGGACCCCCATCTCCTCACAGTTCTGAGCAATATTCTTAAGGAAATTTGTCCCTTCATGGGCACCCCCCGCCCAGCCCTGGGGGCCAGTCCCTCCTTGGCTCTTTTCTGCTTCCCCCGCTGCCCACTCCCCTGCACACAGCTGGAGCCAGCCCAGCACTGCCCTTCTGCGCTAAGCAACCTTTAGCCAGGCAGCTGCTCTGAATCCTAGCTTCCGCTTCTGTAAAATGGGGAGACAAGCCCTCTCCCTTTTTGGCATGTTTTCAGGATTAAACGAGATATTGTAGATAAAGAGCCTGAGCAGTGGAAGTCAGGACAACCTCCACGCGTGGCGATTTGGCAGTGTCTGTTAAGACAGTTAATGTCCACGCCCTGGGCCCCAGCAATTTCTTCCCAACGTTTCTCGTGGAGAAAGTTTTGCAGATACGTCTGCGGGTGTTTCCTGCAATACCTCCTGTGAGACTGGAAGATCATAGACAACTGGAAAGGGCATTAATTGGGGCCTGATTGAATTAGGATCCATCAGTCTGCAGACCCCGTCGCTGTAATTAAAGAGGCTGGCAGTTCCTACATGCTGTCACGTAGGACAGATCCCTGCCACGTGGGGCTGCACAAACAAAGCAGGAGCAAGCAGCGCCTACAGCTGACTCCGTTCCAGCTTCGGGGAACCCCACACAAGCGCTATATATTTTATGCTCGTATGTACGCATCTGTGCATGTGGATGCCATAAACACACCCAGAAGAGAATATGACCAAATGGCCCAGTGGTTACTTCCAGGGAGGGGACTGGGTTGGAGGTTTGGGAGGTGGCAAGAACGACAAAGAGAATTTCACTTTGCGGGAGTGTGAGTGTTTCACTGTAGGATACGCCTGTGTCCCCTGCGGAGATACACTCAGTACCCCCGGCACCAAGCGCAGACAATCGGGGTGGCTAGCCTGACCCATGCTGACCCGGGCTTCCCGGGCGGCTAAGAGTCCGCCTACCAATGCAGGAGCCACCAGAGATTCAGATTCGATTCCTGGGTTGGGAAGACCCCCCCTCTCCCGGAGGAGGAAATGGCAACCCATTCTAGTATTCTTGCCTGGAAATATCCCTTGGACAGAGGAGGAGCTTGGTGGACTACAGTCCATGGCGTCGCAAAAGAGCCAGACAGGGCTGAGCACATAACCAAATAGGGCTGACCCGTGTGCCATCAAGGCTCCGAGGCCACAATTCTGAATGTAGGTCAAGGGAGGCACCCTGGGAAGGAAGGCATCTCAGAGCCTCCCGCCAATGTCCCCAGCTCTCGGAGTCTGGGTTCTGACTGGGGAAGCCCCTCAGGCGGGCAAACGATATCCCCTGGCGGGCTGGAGAGAGGATGTTGTCAGCCTAGCTGGACCAAGGCCACAGCCCACCCCTCCCTGCTGAGCGGTCTGCCAAGAAAACTAGTGAACAACATAAAAATCCATCCTGGAAATCCCAGAGGATCCTTGGAACGGAGTGTGGCCTTTAAATTAGAATGTAGAGGGGTGGGGAAAGGCAGATTTGCCTGTAGCTTGATTTCAGGTGAGTGAGGGCTGGTGGCTAAAAGGCAACAGCTGTGCCTGGTTGCAGCCCCCCCACACCAAGGTCCTGCCCCCCACACGGAGGTCCCTCCCCCACACCAAGTTCCTGCCCNTATTTATTTATTTATTTTTTAATTTGACTTTACAATACTCTATTGGGTTTGCCAGACATCGACATGAATCCACCACAGGTGTACACAAGCTCCCAATCCCGAATCCCCCTCTCACCTCCCACCCCACAACGTCTCTCTGGATCATCCCCGTACTCTCCCCCCGAGAGTAACTTTTAAAAGAGTTATTTTCTTCCTGAAATTTATTTTCCTGCAAATCAGTACATAAAACTTGTTAGTCAAATTATATTATGTATTAAAGCTATATTGCATTAACTAATTGCATCAATTAATCTTAAATTTTATCAATGAATAATAAAGAATACACTAAATTAAGCATGAGGATATCCAAGTAATGGTTTTATTTGTGTGAGCATGGAGAAGGTATTCCAGAGAAGTTGGATCTAAGACCTGAATAATGACAGAAGTGATGCCTGGTAAGAACAAAAGGGGTGGGAATAGGAGGGTCACAGATGCATGGAGTTAAAAGGAAAAATTGACCGACAAGTATGATTTTGTGTCATCTTGGTCTGCTGTGCTTGTTGATCAAGCATCTCCCCACTTTGCAGCCTCCCAGCTGGTCTCCAGTACTTAACACAACTAAGAAGAAACTGACCCATAAACAATGTATGCTTCCAAAGCATGGCAATCACTAGCCTTGGGGTAGGGAGAAGACAAATGGTTCCTCAGTTTTAAAGCCAAACTGCATAGTTAGCTGGCTGATATGTCTGAGGAGCAAAAATCTGACTCATCCCATAAAATAAATTCACAGTCTCATTTAATATTTTTTACATTTTGCATTAAGATAATGCTTCTTAGTCTTTTCTGATTAACACAGTAATATCTGTTAGGAAAAATTTAGAAAACACAGATCAACACAGAAGAAAATAAGTTGCCTATAATCCCATTAGCCATAAATAACCATTAATAACATTTTTATTTTTAGGTATTTTCTCTTTAGAAAGTAATAGCAAGTTCCCCACCCTCCGCCCAATGTACTAAGCTGAAAACATCCTTGTTTCCAATCTTGAGACAACAAAAGCAGAGAAACAGCAAGTTTATGACTTTCTTTGAATCCATCAGAGATCCACAGCCCTGGGTAACTAGCCTAAAATCTAGGGAAAGACAGGTGTTTCAGAAAGAAATGGAGAGAAAGTTCTTGTTTACCTGAGGCAGACACACCAGACACTAGTAGGAAAAATCCAGCTGAAATAATTAAGGCATTGATGGAAGTCAAGTGGGTCTGACAAGCGAGGGAAGAATTGTAGCTGTGCTGAGAGTTTTCATCCTCTCATGGGCTTTTCTCTATGGATCCCACAAAAATGTTCGCTGAGAGTCCTGGAAAGATGTCCCTGTGGTACCAGCCTGGGGGAGAGGAACAACAAATGTATACAGAAAAGGTGCAAAACCACCTCACATGACTCAAAGAACGAAACCCTTAATATTGGGAGGAAGGAAGGAGGACAAGCCTTAGGCCCTATTATAATCCTTTGCAGCTGGAGAATTTGAGCAGAAAAATATTCCTGCCCCTAAGGAAGGAGCAGGAATACATGAGAATACCATGATGGGCTCAGTATTACAGCTGGGGGAGGGAGCAATGACAGAGCCAGGAGACCCAGGCTCACACTGCTTGCCTGAGGCTGAGGCTTAATCAGAAGTGAAAGAATGCCCCCTAGCCCTCCATATACCACCAGGATGACAAGTGTAGAGTAACAGGAATATGGTGCAAGAGCAAAGAGACAAATCAGTGTGAGGACAGAAAAAAAAAGAAAACATAAACATGAAAATGCAACAGACACCAAATAAAGCCATCTGGTAAATCAGCCCTCACCATAAACACTAGGCATCATCACAAGCATTTGAAGACAATGGGCTCCCCAGCAAGAAAGGGCAGACTCTGCAGGACAGGACCCCTCCTCTGTCTTCACCTGACAAGTTCCCTCTTGGAACCTGGAGGCACATAAGAACCTGGCCTCTAAGGCAGGGTGAAGATACTTTAATGAAACATAAGGATAAAAACCCATTTTCTGTAAAGCTTTATTTTTTACCACTGGAGCTCAGGGCCTCCATTGGTGCACTTTTCCCACGTGCAACAGATGTGGCCAGTGTACCTGGGTGGAAGGTGGACTGATCTAGCATCATTTAGCATTTTAGAGGTAGAGGGAAAGATCTCCCAACTTCTGATCACTTGATCCTAGCTTTGTATTTTTTCTGCAATGTCATTTACTCTCCCAGAATTCACCTCATTCTTTTTCCTTAAAAATTTTTTTTTTATTTTACAGTAGAGTATAGTTGATTAACAATGTCATGTTAGTTTCAGGTATATATGTTCATTTGTGCATATACATGTACACATATATATATACACGTATTTTTCAAATTCTTTCCCCATTTTGATTGTTACATAATACTGGACTGAATTCCTTGTGCTGTATAGACATGTCAATCTCAAACTCCCTAATTTATTTTCAATATAAGTAGAATGCAAGGTTTTCTTTCAAATGATCTTTTCAAACAGAAGATTTGAAAGAAAAATCCAAAAAAGGCCAATGTTTTTCACGTAACATGTAAAACAACTATAAAATGGTTAATGATTAAACAGTGCACAAAATCTAACAAAAGCAGAGGCAATAAATGACAACAAGTACCATTCTGAACTTTTGGTATAGACGTTTTAATTATTCTGCATAAATAAAAAATTTATAATTTCATAAATACACAATTATTTCTCACTGTATTTCCTCTATATATCAATATCAAGCCTGCACATTTTTTTTTTCTGATTTGGTACATATCATGTGGTAATTACTTCACAGATATGGGGGTTTTGTTACTCACTGCCAGAAACCACCTTAGTTATTCCACATATATTTGTTTTCCTAATACTTGGAAGTTAGAAATAATTAAACATTCAAAGTACATTTAACTCTGATAGAAGAAATACAGCATTCCAGAAGGTAAGAAAAGAATCTCTTCCTTATAAGAATGAGCAATTCAAAACCACACTCCTTGAACTGTCTTATAAATTCAATGCAATACTAATTATAATTCCAGCAAAACAGAGTATAGACGTCCTCTCTAAATTTCTGTATTGAAGCCTCAACCCCCAATCTGACTATTTGGAGATACAAGCCTTTGTGCAGGTCATTAAGGTTAAATGAGGTTATAAGAGTTGGGCTTTGATCCAACAAAACTGGTGTCCTTACAAGAAGAGATAAGAGTCTGCTATCTCTCTCTTTTTCTCTCTCCATCCCATGTAAGAACACAATAGGTCAGCACCTTGACCTGGACTTTCTAGTCTCCAGAACTGTGATAAATAAATTTTGGTTTTTAAAATCATACAGTTTTTGATATTTGGTTATGGCAGCCTAAGCTGATTAACACAATGTTAATAGCTAACTCTAAAAACTTGCATAGGAAGCGAAGAAACTAGAATAGAACAGCCAAAGCACTTTTGATAAAGAAAAGCAGTGCTAAATAATGCACACTATACTTATTAAGACTTATTATGACTCACAGTAATCAAGACTGTATAGCACTGACAAAAGGATAGATTCAGAAAGCACAAAAATAGATGTATACAAATATGATCAACTGTTGACTGAAGTACGAAGGCGGCTCAATCAAACATGCTGTATTGGAACATTAGACATTGAAAAATTAACATTGACCAACAGCCTATTCTTTACACAAAATTAGCTCAAAATAGGGTTATAGATCTAAATGTAAAATGTATAATTCTAAAACTCTTAAGAAAAAATAGAAAAACCGGCCTAGAGAAACAGTTTTTAAAGACAACTCCAATATCATGGTTCATCAAATTTAAAAAATTGATTAATTGTACTTCTTCGAAATGAAAAAAAACTCTCTTTCTGTAAAAGATTCTGTTAAAGGAACAAAATGCAACCTATAAATTGGGATAAAATACTCCTTAATCTGATATCTGACAAAGTATTATATCCAAAATGTGCACATGTGTTTACACAACAATGTTCCCAACTATGGAACTCAACAATGTTTCATTAAAAAACAAACTAACAAGAATGGGCAAAAAATTTGAACAGACTCTTCATTTAAGGGTGTGGATGGCAATGCAGCACAAAATAGATGCTTAACACCATTTTATTAGTTAAATGCAAAATAACTGTTGATATACCATTACATGGGCTTTCCAGGTAGTGATAGCAGTAAAGAACCTACATGTAAATGCAGGAGACATAAGAGACGTGGGTTCAGTCCCTGGGTCGGGAAGATCCTCTGGAGGAAGACATGGCCACACACTCCAGTATTCTTGCCTGGAGATTCCCATGGACAGAGGATCCTGGCAGGCTACAGTCCATAGGGTTGCAAAAGAGTCAGACATAACTGAAGCGACTGAGATGCATGCACATGGAAATTTATAAGACTTACTGGAAATTCTAAGGACATATAATGGAATCTTTTAAAGGCTCATTAAAAGTAAAATTATATTTGCTCTTCATGACCTGGCACTTTCACAAGCACTACCATGGCTTTCTCAAATGGCAAAATTTAGAACAATTCTACTCTTGGCCTGGCTGTACACTTAACTCATTTTGAAATTTTAAGCAAGTAATCTTTTCCTTAGATTTGTTTTCTGTTCTATAAAATAAGGTGTTTGGTAAAAAGCTTTTCAAAAGCTGCTACAGACTTAGCAGAAATTCTTACAGACTGAGCACATTAGAATCCCATCAGAAACTTCTATAAAATGTTGCTTCCTGGAAAGGCCATCATCTCCAAAGATTCTAACTTAATTGATCTTTGTGGAGTTTAAGCATTGATTTATAGTTAGGACTGAGACTCACAGACCCAAAGCTCATGGTTCAACCATGTTCAAAAGCAGTCTTCTATAGATGCGTTACAATGTCTGGCTTTTTACTGTTAAAAGTTGGATGTGGATCACATTTAGTTGATCATATTGCTATGTGTCCTGTTGAGTTGATTAATAGACTTAGCAGCAGCGGCAGCAGCGGCAGACACTGAGAGGCTGCACAGAACAGACAAGAGTGGGCAAAGTTGGGGTCTGTGGGGGCATCGTCCCATTTTACTGCCTCTGAGTACACAGACCCTGGCCATCTCCAAACTCCTTAAGCTGCTCAATAACCCTCACCCCTCACTTGTTTGACTTCTACACTTACATCCTTAAAGGTAAGTAGGTTGCCAACAGAGATGGATATTGGTCACCTTCATGCATTCAGGAACTGCTGAACCTGCACAATATCCTTTCAAGTTCCATGACTACCATCGATCCAATCTTGAATCTGAAATGTCAAAACCCTCACAATTAGCTACTGAGCCTTGTTTCAGAAATCTGAAACAAACCCACTAATTTCTGACTATGTT
Source organism: Neotragus pygmaeus (assembly GCA_006410875.1). NCBI lineage: Eukaryota > Metazoa > Chordata > Mammalia > Artiodactyla > Bovidae > Neotragus > Neotragus pygmaeus. The sequence continues at coordinate 1,296,127 of SJYV01004530.1, read as the reverse complement.
TTGAGACCACGTTAAAAGAACAGCACCTGGCGCCCTCCCACACCATCAGGAGCTCAAATTCTGATGGCTATCATCCAGTTGCTGCTGCTACTGCTGCTAAGTCACTTCAGTCGTGTCCGACCCTGTGCGACCCCATAGACAGCAGCCCACCAGGCTCCGNCCTGGCGCCCTCCCACACCATCAGGAGCTCAAATTCTGATGGCTATCATCCAGTTGCTGCTGCTACTGCTGCTAAGTCACTTCAGTCGTGTCCGACCCTGTGCGACCCCATAGACAGCAGCCCACCAGGCTCCGCCGTCCTTGGGATTCTCCAGGCAAGAACACTGGAGTGGGTTGCTGTGCCCTCCTTCAGGGGTTCCCCGACCCAGGGATCACACCTGGGTCTCCTGCATTGGCAGGCATGTTCTTTACCACTAGCACACCTGAGAAGCCCAATCTTTGATATATTAGAGCTTAAAACTATTCTTTTGTATTTTTAAAAATTTGTTTTCTCTTTTTGTTTCTAATCTCTTTCCCTCTGTCTTACTGTGTGTTACTTCACATTATTTATTTCAATTTTATTTGCCCATAGTATTTTGAGCATATTTATTTGTATGGCTTTTTCTTAGTGATTTCTTTACATATTGCATTAAATACATGTCATTTATTAAAGTCTTCTGTGGTATTAATTTGAGCTTCCCTGGTGACTCAGATGGTATTGAATCTGCCTACAATGCAAGAGACCCAGTTTCAACCCCTGGGTCAGGAAGAGCCTGTGGAAAACAGAATGGTGACCTACCAGTTTGAACAAAGTGTAGAAAACTTATGACTCTTGTGTCCCTTTATTTTCTCCCCTTTACAATACCATTGTCTTAAATGTTTCCCTGCATATGCATCATTCAATGTTATAATTTTTGCTTTATTGTCAAACATGATTTAGCAAACCCAAGAGGAGAAAGGAAACCTATTGTTTTTTTTTATCATACTACTGCTTACTGTGTATTGGATTTTTTTCGTGATATTCCAAGATTCCTTCCTTATAGTTTCTTTTCTATTTGGAGAACTTCTGTGGGCTTCCCTGGTAGCTCAGTCGGTAAAGAATTTGCCCCCAGGGCAGGAGACCCGGGTTCAATCCTTGGGTTGGGAAGATCCCCTGGAGAAGGAAATGGCAACTCACTCCAGTATCCTTGCCTGGAAAATCCTATAGACAGAGGAGCCTGGCAGGCTACCATCCGTGGGGATGCAAGAGTTGGACATGACTTAGTAACTAAACCACCACCACCAGCACTGATGACCAACTTTCTTAGTCTTCCCTCATCTAAGAATGTCTTGATTTCACCTGAAGAATATTTTTACTGGACACAGGATTTGTGTGGATAGTTCTTTTCTTCAGCAGTTTTTAAATGTTGCACTTACTTCTTGCCTCCATGGTTTCTGACAAGAAATTTGCTATTGATTTATACCATTTTTCCTTATGGGTGAGCTTCCCAGGTGTCTCTGGTAAAGAATTCACTTGCCAATGCAAAAGATACAGGTTTGATTCTTGAATTTATACTTTGAAGTCTTCTGCCAAATTTGGGGATATTTTTTTCAACTCTTTTTCTTCACATATTCTTGGGACTCTTTTTTTTTTTTTTCCTTTTTTTTCTTAGAACATATTCTCTCTTTTGTTCAGATTGGATAATTTACATTGCTCTATATTCCAGTTTTCTGATTTTCTCTTCTTTTCACTTTATTATGTTGTTAAAATCATTGTGTTATATTTTGATTACTATATTTTCCAGTTCTAAAATTTTCAGTTTTTCTTTATGTATGTGTTCTATTTACCTGTAAGACTTCATTTCTTCTTTTCTACTTCCTTCTCTCCCTTCTTTCCTCCTCCCCTCACCTCTCTTTCTTTCCTTTTTCTATTTCTCCAATTTTTTTCAAGTGTGTTTGTAATCACTTACTGAAGCATTTTTATTATGGCTACTTTTAAGTCTTTGTCAGGTAATTTAAGACCTCTTTGTTATTGTAATTTATTGATTTTTCAAAAACATTATTTGAAATCTTCTTGTTCTTGGCAAGATGAGTGATTTTCTATTAAGCCTATACATTTAGGGTATTATCTGGGAGACTGAATCTCATTTCTTCTTATAATGGGCATCTCTCAACAGTGCTCCTGCAGGACCCAGCGGCAAGTGGGGAAGTACTGCCTCATTACTGCCTGTGGGGGAGATGAGGGAAGTTAAGTTAGGGGATAGAATTCAAGGTGTCCTCATAACTTCCTTCAACACCTGAAAGGAGGGGTGTCCCCCTTGCTACTAGGCACAGATTGGGGCTTCAGGGTCCTCCACTAAACCTCCATTGATACTGGGAGTGGTGTGAGTGCCTAGACATCAGTTCCCACGTGGCTTCATTCTTCCAGGCAGTGGGGGAAGCTCTGACTCTCCACCAGGGCTCTCCCCCAGTGCCGACGGGGAGAGGGACACATTGCTGCTATGTGGCAGCGACATATAGGCCTCAGTGACACAAAGGCAGGGAGTAGGGGTTTACACATCCTTCTGGGGGTGAAAGTCCTGGCTCCCTATTCAGCTTTCACTGAGCCAGCCTGGGCTGGGGGTTTGGGATGCCTCCTAAGAGCCTAGAAACAGTAGAACAAATCTAGGGGCCACACTTGGCCTTTGATGGCATGGTTGAGAGGGACCACAGGATTTTTTTTAATTTGATGTTCTGCCAGACAGTTTTCTGTTTGCTGGGCTGTCCTTTTCTGGGTCCTTTGGCTAAAGAGAGAAGACTTTTTTTTTGTCTGCAGTCATGGACGTTCTGGTTCTGTTCAACTGCTTCAGTTTCAAGTCTGCAACATAAGAGACAAAGGAGGAAAAGAAAAAGGAACTCAAGATCATGCCATTCCTTGTTTCAAGGTCTCTAGTTTGTCAGCCTTCTTCTGTCCAACGTATGGTCTTCTTATCCTTGTTTTACAATCTCCGGAGCTTTACCAGGAGGGAGAGGGGCAAGTGCATGTCCTCCACCTTCCCCTTGGTCCTATGTGCTAAGTCATGTTTGACTCTCTGTGAGCCCCCATGAACTGTAGCCCCCAGGCTTCTCTGTCCATGGAATTCTCCAGGCAGGAATACTGGAGTGGGTGGTCATTTCCTTCTCCAAGGGATCTTCCCTACTCAGAGATGGAATATGCGTGTCTTATGTATCCTGCATTGGCAGGCGATTTCTTTACCACTAGCACCACCTGGGAAGCCAGGAAGTCCCATAGCTTTCTTTTAAATCTTTTTTTTTTTTTAATTTAATAAAACTAAAGCAGAAGACTTTGATTGTGTGGATCACAATAAACTGTGGAAAATTCTGAAAGAGATGGGAATAGCAGACCACCTGACCTGCCATTGAGAAACCTATATGCAGGTAAGGAAGCGACAGTTAGAACTNTTTTTTTTTTTTAATTTAATAAAACTAAAGCAGAAGACTTTGATTGTGTGGATCACAATAAACTGTGGAAAATTCTGAAAGAGATGGGAATAGCAGACCACCTGACCTGCCATTGAGAAACCTATATGCAGGTAAGGAAGCGACAGTTAGAACTGGACATGGAACAACAGACTGGTTCCAAACAGAAAAAGGAGTACATCAAAGCTATATATTGCCACCTTGCTTATTTAACTTATACACAGAGTACATCATGAGAAACACTGGACTGGAAGAAGCATAAGCTGGAATCAAGATTGCTGGGAGAAACATTAATAACCTCAGATATGCAGACACCACCCTTTTGGCAGAAACTGAAGAGGAACTAAAAAGCCTCTTGATGAAAGTGAAAAAGGAGAGCGAAAAAATTGGCTTAAAGCTCAACATTCAGAAAACGAAGATCATGGCATCTGGTTCCATCACTTCATGGGAAATAGATGGGGAAACAGTGTCAGACTTTATTTTTTGGGGCTCCAAAATCACTGCAGATGGTGACTGCAGCCATGAAATTAAAAAACGCTTACTCCTTGGAAGGAAAGTTATGACCAACCTAGACAGCATATTCAAAAGCAGAGACATTACTTTGCCAACAAAGGTCTGTCTANGCAGAAAGGGAAGAACTAAAAAGCCTCTTGATGAAAGTGAAAGAGGAGAGTGAAAAAGCTGGCTTAAAGCTCAACATTCAGAAAACTAGGATCATGGCATCCAGTCCCATCACTTCATGACAAATAGATGGGGAAACAGTGGAAACAGTGGCAGATTTTATTTTGGGGGGGCTCCAAAATCACTGCAGATGGTGACTGCAGCCATGAAATTAAAAGACGCTTACTCCTTGGAAGGAAAGTTATGACCAACCTAGACAGCATATTCAAAAGCAGAGACATTACTTTGCCAACAAAGGTCCGTCTAGTCAAGGCTATGGTTTTTCCAGCAGTCATGTATGGATGTAAGAGTTGGACTATAAAGAAAGCTGAGTTCCAAAGAACTGATGCTTTTGAACTGTGGTGTTGGAGAAGACTCTTGAGAGTTCTTTGGACTGCAAGGAGATCCAACCCATCCATCCTAAAGGAGATCAATCCTGAGTGTTCATTGGAAGGACTGATGCTGAAGCTGAAACTCCAATACTTAGGCCACCTGATGTGAAAAGCTGACTCATTTGAAAAGACTCTGATGCTCAGAAAGATTGAAGGCAGGAGGAGAAGGGGACTAGAGAGGATGATGGTTCGATGGCATCACTGACTCAATGGACATGAGTTTGGGTAAACTCTGGGAGTTGGTGATGGACTTGGAGGCCTGGCATGCTGCAGTCCATGGGGTTGCAAAGAGTTGGACACGACTGAGTTACTGAACTGAACTGAACTGAAGCTAAAGTTAATGGAGACGCTGACACAGAACCAACTTGTCATCCAGTATATGTGGCTTTTATGTGGCTGCTTTATCCAGGAGGGAGGCACACTAGTGGATTACCAAAATTCAGAGGCTGGTTCTTGATTTTTAAGATCAGAAGTACAAATCTATTATGCGTTCCAGCATGGTTAGGCCGAGAGGGATTTGTCTGCAATTACCAAACTCAGGAAACATTGATTAAATTGAGGGCTGGATTCATTTCTCTGATAAGTCTAACTGGTAAGTGAACTACAATAATATAGCTATCTAGTCAGAGTACTTTTCATCCTGTTAGAAGGTCTACATGGGAAACTGAAGTGAGATCTTAAAGTAAGGAAATAAAATAGTGAAAACAGGATGACGATAACGAGCGGGATTATCCAACCTGCATGCTCGTTTTTTTGCTGTGAGATTCCTCTTACATGGGAAAGACTATCTACATTCCTGGTAGGAAATTTGTTAAGCACTGGAGATCCTTTTGGCTTCTCTTCGTTGAGAGTTGAATCATATATTAATATCAACATTGAAGGGAACTCGAAAGCCGTTGAATCCACCTGCATTTCCAATGCTCAAACATCTTTTACCATCTTGCAACTTGTCCTTAGCTAGCTAAGCTAAGCTAGCTAGCTAAGAAGTCCAGTGACAAGGAACTTACTGCCTCTTAGGCAAATCTAATTTTGGAAAATTTTAACTAACAGGAAAATTTACACTAAGATTACAATATGTCTTTATGGTTTCCCATATGGGGCAGTTGCCCTCACTTCTGCAACATCTGTACATCAGAATTCCCACCTCTTCTTAATATCTTCTGCTTCTGTTAGGGCCATACCATTTCTGTCCTTTATCAAGCCCATCTTTGCATGAAATGTTCCCTTGATATCTCTAATTTTCTTGAAGAGATCTGTAGTCTTTCCCATTCTGTTGTTCCCATTCTTTCTCTATTTCTTTGCATTGATTGCTGAAGGAGGCTTTCTTATTTCTTCTTGCTATTCTCTGGAACTCTGCATTCAGATGCTTATATCTTTCCTTTTCTCCTTTGCTTTTCGCCTCTCTTCTTTTCACAGCTATTTGTAAGGCCTCTCCAGACAGCCATTTTGCTTTTTTGCATTTCTTTTCCATGGGGACGGTCTTGATCCCTGTCTCCTGTACAATGTCACGAACCTCATTCCATAGTTCATCAGGCACTCTGTCTATCACATCTAGGCCCTTAAATCTATTTTTCACTTCCACTGTATAATCATAAGTGATTTGATTTAGGTCATAAGTGAATGGTCTAGCGGTTTTCCCTGCTTTCTTCAATTTGTCTCTGGAAATGAGCAATTCTGATATTTGGTAAGAGATTTCCAATTTCATCCAAATGGGTTGATGTCTAAAGTATCACTGTTAAGATATCTGCCAGGCAACCTGAGGATCTGCCTTTATTCCCAGTCAGTCTTTCATTTCAGGTGTTCTTCCTTACTAGACTTTGATACAGAGTGGCCTATTGATGATAAACTCTATTTTTCTTGAAAATGTCTCTATTTTATTTTTATTTTAAAAATATAATTTTGCTTTCTTACAGTATTTTAAAACTATTTCTCCATTTCTTCTGGCTTCCCCTGTTGTTCTTGAAAAGTCATCTGTAAGTATATTGGTCATTTGTAGGCAATTTGTCTTTTCTCTTTATTTGCCCTTAAAATATCTGCTTTAAGCATTGGAATGTTCAGACCTTAGATGTCTTCTCTTGTCACTCCTTCTCTTAGATACCTCAGCCAGTCTTGTTACTGTTGTTCAATTGCCCAGTTGTGGCCAACTCTTCACAACCCCGTGCACTGCAGCATGCCAGGCCACTCTGTCCCTCACCATCTCCTGGAGTTTGCCCTCGAAAAACACAGCCATATACAACTATATATACCACTTACATGGTAATGACTTCCAAAATTATACCTTCAACCCAGACCTCTCTCTCACTCCAGACTGGCATAATCAATTATCTGAACCCAGGTCTCCTGCACTGCAGGCAGATTCTTTATCAACTGAGCTATCAGGGAAGCCCTATGTAACAAACACCTCCTCTTATATCTTAAACATAACATGCCCAAATCTAACCATAAGATATTCACTCTTTTTCCCAAATGTGTTTCTTCAGCAGTCAGTCTTCCCTATCTCAATAAAAGGCAATACTATTTTCCACTGTCTTAGGACAAAAGGAAACCATTTTCTTCAGAGCTCACATTCAGTTCTTCAAAAATTCCACCAGCTCTACATTTAAAATATCACCAAAAAATCCATGTCTTGCCACTCTCCCAGCTTTCAGTTACCATCATTATTCTCTTGGCTTATTACAGTAGCTTCCTACTTGTTCTTCTTGATTTTATACTTGGCCTTCGTACAATTAGTGTATTTTCAACACAGTAACCAGAATGATGCTGTTTTCTGTGAACCACATAATATCACTCATCTACTTAACAGCCTCTCGTGGCTTTTCATTTGACTCTGAATAAAAACCAAAATCATTTCAATGGTCTACAAGGCTCTTACATGATCAAGGCCCTTCTACCTCTCTGATTTTATCTCTTATTTCTCTTCCTCTTAATCATTCAGATCTAGCCACACTAATTTCCTTGCCATTCGTCTATCACACAAAGCACAATTTCTCTTTAGGGCCTTTACACATGAATTTGCTCCTCAGATAATCACATGGCTCATTCCCTCACCTCTTCCAGGTTCTTAGTCAATTTTCAGTTTCTCAAGGAGATTTGCCCTAATAACTATTAGTATATTTAAAATTACAACTACTACATCTGCAGAATTCCCTATCTCCCTTCTCTGTCAAATATTTTGCAAAGCATTTAGACATACTATCAGACAAACTATATATATTTATTCATTTAGTGCCTAATACCCCTTCTCTCACAACATGTACACTAGAATATATGCTCCACGCAGCCAGGGGCTTGTTTTCTCTTTTCTTCTTTCTTTTCATTGTTGTATTCTTAATGCTATAAAACTAACTGGCATACAGTAAGTGCTCTGCTCACTAAATATTCATTCAGTAGATGAATAAATTATGTTTTTCAGTTTCTCTATGGTGTTTCTAATTATGGATTTTTAAAACTTAATCTTTTTTTGGCTAACTGCAAATCTGTATTTTATCAAGACTACTATGAGCATTAAAATCTGAGAAAAACTTTTCTAAGGTGTATGCCTATAATATCTGGGTCACAGAATATAAATGTGTGTGTGTATGCATATGCTAAGTCGCTTCAGTTGTGTCCAACTCTTTGAGACCCCACAGACCATAACCCACCAGGTTCCTCTGTCCATGGGATTCTCTAGGCATGAATACTGCAGTGGGTTGCCATGCCCTCCTCCAGGAGATCTTCCCAAACCAGGGATCAAACCTGCATCTCCTTCATCTCCTGCATTGGCAGGCAGGTTCTTTACCATTAGCTTTACATAGGAAGCTCCTGAAATATAAATAGATTTACAAAATAAAGCTGAATTGTTTTTCAATGCTTTTTATAGCATTGAAAGCATGTTTTTCAATGTTTTTATGCTACTTGCATAAAGTGTAATGGCACCCCACTCCAGTACTCTTGCCTGGAAAATCCCATGGATGGAGCAGCCTGGTAGGCTGCAGTCCATGGGGTCACTAGGAGTCGGACATGACTGAGTGACTTCACTTTCACTTTTCACTTTCCTGCACTGGAGAAGGAAATGGCAGCCCACTCCAGTGTTCTTGCCTGGAGAATCCCAGGGATGGGGGAGCCTGGTGGGCTGCTGTCTCTGGGGTCACACAGAGTTGGATATGACTGAAGCGACTTAGCAGCAGCAGCAGCCACATAGATATATTTATCACAAATATTTATTCATCTATAAAATACCTACTTTTTTCTTGTGCTCATTGACTAAGTGAGCAGTTATTTCTTTATCACTTTAGGTGTTTTATATAGTCGAGATACTAAGGCTTTCTTGGTAATACTGTAGCTAGCAGCTTTTCTCCAGTTACAGTGCATTGGACTCTGATGAATAGAAGTTCTTAAATTTAATGTAGTCAAATATATAATTCCCTTTTTAATATTTAATCCTTTAATGCCACCTCTGTAATATATCAAGTTTCCATATATACTTTGGTTTGTTAGTCTCCATTGTCTGCTATTGTGCACAAATACCACACTGTCTTAATTATTATACAGCTGATCCTTAAATAACATAAGATTGAACTGTGCGGGTACACTTATATGTGAACTGTTTTCAACAAACATGCACTACAATACTACACCATCCATGGTTGGTTGAATCAAGGATGTAGAACTATGGATATGCAGGGCCGACTATAAAGTTACACATGGATTTTCAACCTCAGGGAGGGTTGGCATAATATCTTATAACCAAGTAGTTAAGTGTTCTACAGCAGTATTTTAGGGAGTTTTTTTGCTTTAATTTGACATATTCATTTTAGAATATGTAAAGAACTATTTTACAAAAATCTGTGAGGTACTGACTGAATCTCATTGATTGTATAGCTCGACTGAAGAGGGAAGAACTGAGTTTATAGTGATGAATCTTCTTGTCTATAAATGTTTAAAAACACACTATACCTCTCCACTTAGAGATATTTTTCAGTATAAGGTTTTATTACTTTATCAAATAAGATATATGTATTTTATTGGAATACATTTTCAAAGTCTTTGTGTCTCTGACTTTCATCTGGTTGTCTCTCCTGTCCATTAATATCCAATCAGTCTTCCTAAAGTGAATTTACCACATTATCCACAGACTCAAAAATCTGTGGTTAACCATCTACTGCCTGTGGAATCAAACACAAACTTCTCAGGCTAAGATTTAAATGGCTCTGTTTAGCCAGCCAACACCAGATTTTCTAGAACTCTTTCCCATTTGGTTACTTAGGTGTAGAAGTAAAGAGCTCATTTAGGTCATAGGATCTAACAAAATTAGAGCCAAGTCCTGATTCTATCACTTACTGACTTGTGGCTTAGATGAAGCAACTCAGTTCCCCAAGTTCCTCCAAACAAGAAAAACACAAACAATCATAGCACAAGATGTTGTGAAAAATCAGTGAGACAGTGCATATGTAGCACTTGTGATTACTAGCATTAATTGCTATTATTGTATTAATGTTACTATCAATACATTAAAAACAAATAGATAATGGCATATCTTCTCTGAATAAATTACCATCATCATTTCTACATTTAACTCATTTTGCTTATTAAAGTGTTTTTTTCTGCCTTTTTTCTTCATATTTTTTAATGCTGAGCTGAACTTGGAAGAGGAAATGGTCATACTTTAGATGGGACTGTCACCCAGCCACCCAACACACACAGGACAGATGGTGAAGAGAGGACACTTATGAATGACCTCTGATATGCAGGCAGTCAGTATCCCCCAAATCATAACTACAAAGGGACATGCATGACAAGGGCTTCACTGGTCGCTCAGTGGTAAAGAATCCACCTGCCAATGCAGAAGACAAAGGTTCAATCCCTGGGTCAAGAAGATCCCCCGGAGAAGAAAATGGCAACCTACTCTGATATTCTGCTTGGGAAATCCCATGGGCAGAGGAGTTTATTGGGCGACATCCATGGGGGTCACAAAAGAGTCAGACACAATAATTAAACAACAAAAGCATGACAAATGCAGAAGCAGTCCAAAGTGACTTCAACATGAAAGAGAAGCCAAGAGTCATTGGAAAGCAGGAGTCACCATAATGCTAGAAGCCAAGGGAGTGGTAACATTGTTGTTTCAGGGCCTACATGATTTAAAAGAATGTTCTTTCCAGTGTTCAGGGCTGGTAATGGCCAAGCTCCCTTCCAAGCCAGACTGGATCCAAAGCAGGAAAAAAGGAAACCAGAGCACCACTTTTTTTTTCTTTAAAATGGCAATACCTCAGCCATTCACATCTAGCAATCCTGGCAGGCACAAAACAAAGACAGTAGCTTCTAAGAATACCAAAACTCATCATTTCCTTACTTAGCATCTGGCTCAGAAAAAAAAAATTCATGAAGCCCAAATACTATCTTCATTTTAGTAATAACCTTAGACACACAGTAGCTACTATTTGGATGATACACTATATGATATGACATGTATGACATGTGTGACAGTCAGTTGACAATGAGGTACTGCAGAAAATCTGTCCATGTGTAATAGGAATCCCTACTAGAGACAAAAGTCAAATCCAGACCTAGAGAAAGAGATCTTTCAAGAAGTAATCAAGGCACTGTAGTTTTATTCCCTAGGGGATTTGGGATATATGAAGGGCTACCAGTCACAGAAGGGATTCTAAGCCACCAGACAGAGAAACAGTGCAGACCAGGATCAAGGAAAAAGCCCAAGTCCACACCCTGGGCTTACTTAACACAAGGTTAAGTCAATTTGTGACTCAAAGATTATGACAGCATTCAGGGCTCATCTCTGATACAGGGATACACAAACACAGTGAACACAGGGTCTGACTGGCAAAATATAAATATTCTCCTTAGATAATAATGTTACTGGGTTTGTAATTTAAGATACTATTAATAGAGGTGAGTCAACATAAGTAGAAGGGTCATTTATTTATTTGTTTTTTCTCTATTTGTTGGAGGAGAACAGAGTACTTTTGGAGGTTCAGAAAAATGAACTGTAGATCACCCCAAGGAAGCAAAGGTGGGGCAATACACAGATAAGAGGATAAGCTCTAAATAGAAAGGTAGAAACTTTGTTGTCATAAGGGCTAATTAAGCATCACTTCATAAATCAATCTTGCTACTACTAGGACTAGGGACATGCAAAAGCCAGTCAAGGATCATAGCCAACGTAACAGTGATATTCTTTCCAGGGCATAGATAATGAGTTTCCCCTATTTGTCTGAGAGTCAGGAGACTAAAACTCAAACTTATATGGATTCGTGGTCATTAGATGGGAACTTAAAACCACATTTTAAAAAAGAGGAATTTCATATCACTTCTGCTAAAATGTCAGTAAACAGAGTCCAAATCAATGGCCTAGCCCCACGACTGAGGTTGAGGATTTCCTCAACACCTTACTGTGACCATTTATCAGTAACATGACAAACCTCAAGCAAAAAAAAAAAAAAA
>SJYV01004530.1:1266064-1282809 GCA_006410875.1 Neotragus pygmaeus | reverse complement strand
GGGGGAACCTATTGAGAAGTTTGCTTCCTGTCAGTGCACAGTTTGCTACAAGCAACCTTTTCTCTGGGCTGGCAGGGCCTGTGGTCTGAACTGTGTGACACTAACGTTCAATTACGGTAAGATGTCTATTTAATAACTGATGTTTCCAGTAAACTTGTTGTGGGTTCCATATGCCTTAAGGCAACTAGAAAAATTTCAGAAGATACTAAGAAATACTTTACTAACAAAATTTATACTCCTTTTCCGATTTATTCTGACTGAAAATATTAAGGATTTTCCTTGGAGTTACTTCAGATATAGCTAGGATACAAGCAGTAAGACTTTAGTGAGAGTTAAACTTTTTGCAGGACAGGAAATATTCTCAGTTGATAATTCAGGTCTGCAGAAGCACCTGAGAAGTCCTTTCAGGTTTTTCTATGGTGTAGTGACAAATACACATCGTTTCCCGCTTATCTTCACTTTAACAAAATCATGGTAGTTCCTAGCAACACGCTGCCCTCCAGTCATCAGCACTGCTCAAAAGCAAACAATCCTATGAGTTCTCCAGTTAATGTAATCAATGGAATTTGCTTCCTTGAGAACTAATGTTAAGGTTTTCCACAACGTTATCAGGTTCTCCATCTATAGGTACTTATCTGGTGAACAAAACAATTAGAAATACATATCACACAAGCTGTTTTCTCAGAAAGGAACTTTTAAACTATTTTCCTCTTATTTTAAACATCTTGGAGAGGAGAAAAGTTGTCTCTTCTAGCTTTGATGGGATCAGTCAAGGAATAAAAATTTTTCTTATTTATTTTTGACTGCACCGGGTCTTCATTGCTGTGTGCGGGGATTCTCTCTTGGCTGTGTGCAGGCCTCTCATTGCAATGGTGTCTCTTGCTGCAGAGCACAGGCCCTAGAGTATATGCGCATCAGTAGTTTTGACACGCAGGCTCACTAGTTGTGGTTCACAGGTTTAGTTGCTCCACAGCACGTGCGATCTTCCTGAACCAGGGATCAAACCCACGTCCTCTGCACTGGCAGGCAGATTCTTAACCACCTGGACCACCAGGGAAGTCCAGAATAAAATTTAAATCAGAACTATTCACAGATGTCCATGGATCAAAAACTCAAATGTCAAGCTGGAAGGCAGGCTGGGAGAATTCAGCAAATACTTGTGTATTTTTCTATTCTTCTCCAGAGATACAGAGCTGATAACATTAAACGAAAAGTCCACTAGATGTATAAAATTCTTGTTTAAGTACTGTTTTTGTCTGATCAATTAGGAACAGCATTCCCTATCACTGCTCAGTTCACTGTTAAATATTTCATTTAATACTCAAGACTCTGCATTAAGTAAGCAAGGCACATATTTCCAATCCCTGTGCAAAGACTAGAAAAAATATTTTGGAGTTTAGTGACTAGACCAAGTGAAAGGTGCAACCTTAGGCCATTTAATATATAATTTATAAAAATCTGAAATGTCTTTTCAGTGAGTCATCTTTTGTGTAAAGAATGAATCACCTACACGTAATCTCTTAAAAGAACAAGTTAAAATGGCCTATGCTCCAATGGCTGTATTGCTACTCTCAGTTCACTCTGATAGGGCTTTCAGTCCCTACACTATACTGAAAATGTTCTCAACAAAGTCTGTGACAACATTTTAATTCGATGAACACTTTTTTGATCCAATTTTACTTGAATCTTTGGTGCCATTTGTCATTCACGCACTCATGAAAGTCCCTTTTTTCTTGGCATCATTTTCTCTGTGTTTTCTTAAGATGGGTGTGCTCAGTGTGCATGTGCTTAGTCATTCAGTTGTATCTGACTCTTTGTGACCCCAAGACTGCAGCCCACCAGGCTCCTCTGTCCCTGGGGTTTTTCCAGGCAAGAACACTGGAGTGGGTTGTCCTTTCCTTCTTAAGGGACCTTATTGACCCAGGGATTGAACCCACGTGTCTTAAGTCTTGGGCACTGGCAGGCGGACTTTTTATCTTGAGTGCAACCTGGGAGGCCCCTTAAGATGGGCAGCCTGTGGCAACTCCATTAGGTATAAAATAAGTTTTAAGGATATATTGTACAACACGGAGAATATGGCCAATATCTTATACTAAATAAAATGGAGTATAACCTTTAAAAAAAATCATTGGATTTGAAATATTATGTACACCTGGGTTATAATTTCAACATAGTCATTTACTAGTTTGAGGTCTTAGATAAATTAACCATAAGAAATCTCAATAAAAAAAAAATAATGAATATTACCAAAGTTACAGAAGAGCTTGAGAATCAGCAATAACATATAAAAGCCTCTAGTCTTAGCCCATTAAAAGGCACTTAATGGATGAAGGTGCCTTCTCATTCTATTTTTGTTAGGCTCTTTTAGTGACCACACAGATATAAATAATATTAGAGTTCTGATACATTTCAAACCTCTGCTCTTTTCACTGTTATACTACTGCTGTCCAATACAACTTTCTATGATGATGGAAATGTTCTATAATCTGTGCTTATCCAATGTGGTAACCATAAGTCACATGCAGCTTTTGAGTGTTGAAATGTGAGTAATACAACTAAGAAACTGAATTTTTTATTTTATTTAATTTTAATTGTGTGTTAGTCATTCAGTCATGTCCAATTCTTTGCGGCCCCAAGGACTGTAACCCACTAGGCTCCTCTGTCCATGGAGTTCTCCAGGCAAGAATACTAGAGTGGGTTGCCATTTCCTTCTTCAGGGGATCTTCCTCACTCAGGGATTGAACCCAGGTCTCCTCATTGCAGGCAGATGCTTTACCTTCTGAGCCATCAAGGAAGCCCATTAGCTAAAGGTTAAATTTAAATAATTACATGTGACTAGTGGTTATTTATCAGACATTGCAGCTGTGTATTTTTCCTTGGTAGCTTCATACTAACCCAGGACTTCAGCCATCACTTATATACAAAGAATTCCCACATTTATATTCCAGTCATGAAATTAAAAGACACTTGCCCCTTGAGGGAGAAAAGAAAAACTATGACAAACCTAGACAGTGTAATAAAAACAGAGACACTACTTTGCCTACAAAGGTCTGTACAGTCAAAGCTATGACTTTTCCAGTAGTCATGTATAGATGTGAGAGCTGGACAGTAAAAAAAGGCTGAGCGCCAAAGAGCTGATACTTTTGAACTGTGATGCTGGAGAAGATTCTTGAGAGTCCCTTGGACAGCAAGGAGATCAAGCCAATCAACCCTAAAGGAAATCAAGCCTGAATATTCATTGGAAGGACTGATGCTGAAGCTCTGATTTTTTGACCACCGGATGTGAAGAGCCAATTCACTGGAAAAGACCCAGACATTGGGAAAGATTGAAGGCAGGAAGAGAAAGGGACAACAGAGGATGTGATGTTGGATAGTATCACCAACTCAATGGACATGAGTTTGAGCAAATTCTAGGAGATGCTGAAGGACAATGAAGCATGTTGTGCTGCAGTCCATGGGGTTGCAAAGAGTCAGAGATGACTGTACACTTGAACAATAATAACAGCATTCATTTCTGAGGGCTGTCATAACAGAGTACTACAGACTAGTTGGCTTTAAAAAAACACAAATTTATTCTTTCACAAATCCGGAGTCTGAAAGTCCAAAATCAGGACTACACTTGATCCAATAGGAAAAGGAGTACGTCAAGGCTGTACATTGTCACCCTGCTTATTTAACTTCTATGCAGAGTACATCATGAGAAATGCTGGGCTGGAGGAAGCACAAGCTGGAATCAAGATTGCCAGGAGAAATATCAATCGCCTCAGATATGCAGATAACACCACCCTTATGGCAGAAAGTGAAGAACTAAAGAGCCTCTTGATGAAAGTGAAAGTGGAGAGTGAAAAAGTTGGCTTAAAGCTCAACATTCAGAAAACTAAGATCATGGCATCCAGTCCCATCACTTCATGGCAGATAGATGGAGAAACAGTGGAAACAGTGGCTGATTTTGTTTTTCTGGGCTCCAAAATCACTGCAAATGGTGATTGCAGCCATGAAATTAAAAGACGCTTACTCCTTGGAAGGAAAGTTATGACCAACCTAGACAACATATTAAAAAGCAGAGACATTACTTTGTCAGCAAAGGTCCATCTAGTCAAGGCTATGGTTTTTCCAGTGGTCACATATGGATGTGAGAGTTGGACTATAAAGAAAGTTGAGTGCCAAAGAATTGATGCTTTTGAACTGTAGTGTTGGAGAAGACTCTTGAGNNNNAAAAAAAAAAAAAACCAGAGGGGGGCTCTATGGTTATGCAAACTGGGAGTGAAACCACCTTCCCTAATCAGGAAGATCCCGTGGAGAAGAGCATGGCAACCCACTTCAGCATCCTTAACTGGAGAATCTGAGGGACAGAGGAGCCTGATGGGCTACAGTCCACTGGTCCCCAAACAGTCAGACATGACTAAAGTGACAGCACACACCACCTTTCTTGGGAAGACTAGAGTGCAGTGAAATACCTCTAAGATCCATGTGGGCTTTGTTCACTTTATTTACTACCTCTGTGCACTGGCCACTGTTTAGAATGAGACACTGTGGACCACATAGTAATGTCAACTGGGAGTGTCCCTTGACAAATTTTTATCCTTGTGAATTATATTTCAGAATGAAATGTTTCCTTCCCCAGAAAGCATTCTGTCTGCTCTATCACTGTAGATGGTGACTGTAGCCATGAAATTAAAAGACCCTTGCTCCTTGGAATAAAAGCCATGACCAACCTGCTGCTGCTGCTAAGTCGCTTCAGTCGTGTCCAACTCTGTGCGACCCCATAGATGGCAGCCCACCAGGCTCTTCCGTCCCTGGGATTCTCCAGGCAAGCACACTGGAGTGGGTTGCCATTGCCTTCTCNTTAAAAAGGCTGCTGCTGCTGCTGCTAAGTCGCTTCAGTCGTGTCTGACTCTGTGCGACCCCATGGACGGCAGCCCACCAGGCTCCGCCGTCCTTGGGATTCTCCAGGCAAGAACATTGGAGTGGGTTGCCCTTGCCTTCTCCAATGCACGAAAGTGAACGTGAAGATGCTCAGTCGTGTCTGACTCTTAGCGACCCCATGGACTGCAGCCTACCAGGCTCCTCCGCCCATGGGATTTTCCAGGCAAGAGTACTGGAGTGGGGTGCCATTGCCTTCTCTGATGACCAACCTAGACAGCATATTAAAACGCAGAGACATCACTTTGCTGACAAAGGTCCATACAAAGTTTTTCCAGTACTCATGTATGGATGTGAAAGCTGGACCATAAAGGCTAAGTGCTGAAGAACTGATGCTCTCGAACTGTGGTGTTGGAGAAGACTCTTGAGAATCCCTTGGACAGCAAGGAGATCCAACCAGTCCATCCTAAAGGAAATCAGTCCTGAATATTCCTTGGAAGGACTGATGCTGAAGCTCCAATACTTTGGCCACCTGATGCGAAGAGCTGACTCATTGGAAAAGACCCTGAGGCTGGGAAAGATTGAAGGCAGGAGAAGAAGGGGGTGACAGAGAATGATATGTTGGAGGGCATCACCAATTCAATGGACATGAGTCTGAGCAAACTCTGGGAGATAGTGAAGCATATGGAAGCCTGGCGTGCTGCAGTCCATGGGGTCACAAACAGTTACCCACAACTGACTGAACAGCAACTCCTCAGGCCTCTTTGCAAGGTAGGCTGTGTTGATGTTTGAGTTCTTTATAGGAGCTGGGATGTTGAGAGAAAGAGATCTGCATGAGGAAGTGTAGGCTTGAAGCTTCCTTCTTGTTGTTCTGAAGGAAAAGACACTGACGGTGTATGGTGCCATTTGACCCACTGGCAGGGTCCCACTGACAACTTTATTTAGCAAGAGTCCAGAGGCTAGGAAGTATTAATATCTGATTCAGGTGTTCTGATGATATGGGGGATCTGGGAAGGTCCTGATACCCTGACAAATCAAGACGGGACTTCCTTAAGCTAATGGATATTCAGATATTCAGTAATTAATATCTGTCAGTATTGTGGACAGATATTAATTCCACTTCAGAGAGTGAGGCTGGGATGGTGGCTTTAGACAGAATGTGAGGAAGTCTATTTCCTATCTCCAGGGACCAAGGGAAAACCTGCAGTGTTTCTGATACTTGGGGCCTTCCTGTGGGTAGAGTGAAGGAGAGAAGCTGGTCTCTGGTAGGTGGAGGCCAACTGGAAACTAAGCAATTTCGAGAGCTCTAAGAAAAGCCACAGCTAAAAGAGGTGATCTAATATCAGTTGTGTTATAAGGATTTCTGGAAGGGCATACCTCACAGTTCAGACAGGCTAGCAAACAGGAAAGCAGAGGTCAAGAGGAGGTGAGAGGATGGTCCCCAACAGGTGACAGGTGTGACCAGAGCAGCCCAGCGCTGGAGAGTCTGTGACTGCACAGAGGTCAGAGGAGTTGACTGGGGGTGGGGGTCTTAAGACTCCGCTCAGTGTAGTAGAGAACATTTAGGCAGGGGGCACTGATTATCTAGCACCTGTGCCAAAGAAGGGGCGGTGGTTCAAACTTTTATTATTCAGGCAGTTAAACTATGATTCAAAATTTAAAGGATCTCTCTATTTTGAGGTCATACTGATGAGGCCTCAGACCTGTGGGTTGAAGCCCTCTGCTCCTAATGGCCCCAACCTTCAGACTGCATGAGAACAGGCCCACTGAAAACAGATTCCAGTAACTCTGAGACAGGGTCAACAAATACTTTACAGAAGATTAAAAGTCATGTCTGAAATACTAAATTATGCCACTGGAATAACTGACTTACTCTCAATTGTCTCTCATTCCTAACTATTCTCTCCATGGCCCCAGGGCTCTCTGACAGACTCTGTTTTAAAGTCCCTGGGTCTCACCAGGATCAAAGCTCAGACTAGCCCACAGCAGCTCACACACCCTCCCAAAGCAAAAGGTGGCCTTCAGAAAGTCCTTGAGCAGAGATCAACCACCTGAAAGAATGAAAGGGACTCATTTATCCATCATATGTAAAAAGACTGTAGTCTCTTCTTCATAGTCTCCATTTAATCACAATTTAGTGCACATTTCAGAATAAATGGACAAACTTTCATCTTCTATTTGTACATACAAAAAAATCAGGAAGAGGTATAGAAACAGCATTTGCTGAACTTTAAGCCCTAACCATTTACTTCTATTTAAATGGCACTGAATCCTTGGTATTAATAGCATTTCATGGTTAATGATGTAGACTTAATTCAGACCTGGGTTGAATGTCATGCTCTACCAAGGATGCCCTAGTATCCTCAGGATAGTTACTTCTGCCCTGATTGGAAAATGGACATGATAATAGCACCTGCCTCAGAGGGTGGTTGTAGGAATGACTTATTTAATGCATGTAAAGACTTAGAAAAACACCTGGCATACAGTAAGTGCTCAACAAATATTACTATCCCTATTTCAGCATCTCTAAAATATTGCTGAAATCAGATGCTAAGGACCAGGGTATCTTGAAAGACAGACTTAAGAAATAACTAGTTAGATTCTTAACAGTACCTTAATTATGTTTTGACTTCATCACTTGCCACTTCCATTTATTGCTTTTTTGGCAGAATGCTGGAAAATCAACCACAGTGTACTCTAACACCCACACCCCTGCAGCTCTCTAAATCAGATGTTCTTAAATGAGTCAGCACACACTCAAGCATCTTGGTCACTCATCTGATGTACACAGGTTGCAAGTTCCCAAGCAGACTCTGGCTGCTGCTCCACTGAACATTTGCTGGCAGCATGACAAGGATGCCCTGGGAGCTGGGGGAGGTTTACTTAAGCATGTTCCTCCCCAGGATTCAGGATTTCTCATGTACAGAAACTGAGCTGATGACTGCATGGTCCCTGTGTCTGCTAAAAAATAAGCTGCAGAGGCAAGGGTGGTGCACGAATCTTTGCCCGAGCTGCCTAGAGGAAGCATCTTCTGCCCACATTCTGCCTCGCTGTAACCAGCGTTCCAAGTCCCACAGCTTCATGACCACCAACTTCACACAATTAGCTGAGCTATATACAAAACTGTTTCTGTCTGCTCCTCCCTATATTTTTCACCTTGAACATGACACAATAAAACTGTGAACAAAGATATGTGACAAGAGTGCTGGGAAAGCCATGGGAAATTTTTTGATGGAAAATCAGAAGATCTAACTTATATTCCTTGGGCATGTTACTTACCTCCCGGCACAGCAATCTTCTCACAAGTAAAATGAAAATAGAAAGTAGCCCATCTACTGCATATGGATCCTAATTTCTGGTACTTTGAAAAGTTCAAAACAAAATGAAAGAAAATCCAATGCTAGAGTAAAATGTAAAAATCTCAATTAATGGAAAATTCAACTAAGAAATGGCCCTTATTTTCAAATTTGTTTGTTTCTAGCCTTTATCAAAGTTCTCTAAAATACATTTGTCCATTGAACAAGTACATCATAATGACAATTTTTGTTTTGAGAATCTGCAATCTTGAAGTCAATCAAGGGCACTGAATAGTACCTGACTTTTGACTTGTAGTCATTTGCTATTTCAAAATAAAATTCTTGAAAAATCTCTCATCAGTGGATTTCCAGTTAGCGTTTACATGCTAGATAATAAAGTTGTTCTCTTTTTCTGCAATTATACTGAACTCAATTCTTGCTTTCCACATGCAAACACTATCATAAAGTAGCACCTCCATATCTGGTTACTAAGGAAGAGGTCTGGGAAGCTCA
Organism: Neotragus pygmaeus; assembly: GCA_006410875.1. Lineage (NCBI taxonomy): Eukaryota > Metazoa > Chordata > Mammalia > Artiodactyla > Bovidae > Neotragus > Neotragus pygmaeus. The sequence continues at coordinate 1,274,137 of SJYV01004530.1, read as the reverse complement.
AAGAGTATGGTCCTAGGCAGGACTATAAAGTGAATAGTGATGAAATCAGGTTACAGAATGAGTTCAGAAAATTTGACTTAGGCTTTCAAAAAGGAGCTTTTTGAAAGGAATGAATGTTAAAGACCTGCATTAGATTTCTAAAAAACAACTATGCACATCTTGCCTAAGTTGAAAAGAGAGAAAAAGAGAGTTGACCATACTTAATATCAGCTACCAATATACATAATGTACTTGCCAAAAACTAGCTCTTCCCTAGAAGGGCCACCTTACAGCACTGGATTACCCCAGCTTGAAAAGCACAGACAACCAGATCTGTCTCTTCTTTCTCACTTCTTTATCCACCCACTGCTATCTAAGTTCTGTACCATCACCATCACCTCCCATTACCTCTGAAACTGTGACTGCCAAAGGTCACCAGGGATCACAAATTGTCAAATCAGTGGACTCGTTTCCAGTCTTAGGACCTGCCCTCGTTTTGCAAATGACATCATCAACCACACCCTCACCCTCTTCCTTTGGCTTCTGTGATGATGCTCTCTTGTTTCTCCTGACACCATGGCCACCCTTTTTACAGCCTCTTCTTTTTCTGTTCTTCAATGTTACCTGCAACTGCAGGTTCAGTCCTTATCCCACTTCTGTTACCACACACACACTAGCTAGTGATCTTAACTACTCCCATGATTTCAACTACCGTCTGAAAAATATGGATCTCTAGATCTATCAGTCTTATCCAGAGCCTGAGCACCAAACATAATATACCTAACATACTTTTGCCTGTGTCTTCCCACTTCTCCGGCTCTCGCATCACTCTTCCTGCTCCTATACTCATACCTTGCTAACAGAGTATCACCATCCATCCAGGGACTCAAATTAGAGAACTCAAGGCCTCTTCAGAGTCTCCCTATCTCTTAGTTACTACACTGAATGACTGGCAAAATTTTTGCTCCCTATTTTATTTTCTATCCACCTCTTTGTCTGTCTGCCTTGTTATGTTCTATGATTTACATGACAGCAGGAGGTATCTCTGGTTCTTATTCACCGAGGTCTAGAAAGATCGTCTCTTAGGCTGCTTGCCTCAAAATATATCATTCAAAGTCTCTTTAAGGAAAAAGTTCAACTTTCTATATACTATTCTAGAAAAAAAACTTTGATCAAAACAATTTTTAAAGAAAGTAAGACTAATGCAGACAGTGAAAGAATAAGGAATAACTTCCTATTCTTTGAATTTTAAGGCATCCTGTAGGAACCAACCAATATTAAGACTGTCTCAATAACAAAAGAAAAATGGTCATTATTCATTCTTTTTTTCCACATGTTCTTCTAAGTGTAAGCTGGCCAAGCTTGGGTAGGTTGGGTAACAGATGATAAACAACTAAATAAGTAAAAGAGTATCAGATGGTAAATGGTATACAGACTATAACAAAGAGTGACTTAGAAGCTACTTTAGACTGAGTAGTCAGGAAAAGTATTACTAAGGAACACCATGTAAACTGAGAACAGGATTATAAAAAGGAGGCAGCCATAGGAAGATGAGAAGGAAGAGCATTCCATGTCACTAAAACTGCACAAAGGTCCTGAGGCACAAATAAGTTGGGCCAGTTGGAGAAATGAAAAAAGGCATGTGTGATTGGAGTGCCATGAACCAGGGTCACATATGACAGATATCCATAAACTTCAAAACACTCTTAACAAGGGAGTTTTTACTATTCCCACTTCAAAGGTAAGGAAATAGAAATTAAGAGACTTCATGCAGTGAGAAAGGAAGACCAGATTTTTCTTTGTGGTGTATCTGATTCTAAAACATGTTACTTTCTCATGGGAAATGATTCAAGCATACTCAAGATTTGTGACATTCTGGAAATTTTCCACATCAGTCTAGCCCCAAATTCTGCCCCAATTTCAGACCTGCATTGTAATGGTAATTGGTTTCCCCCAATCTTCTTGTAAACAAAGGAGGATTTAAAAAGACCTCTCACATTCAACAAAGACATAGCATGTGTGACACTTGGGAAGCCCAAAGCTACAAAGTCTGATGTTTGTACTTCTTTAAAAACATGTTTGTTTTTCTGAGTACAAAAATAATATATGAATATTCAAATTAAAATAACACAGACATACATAGAGGAGGAAAATATATACCATGCATCTAGTTTTAAAATTAGTTTCTTCTTAAGTGTATAGTTTCATTTTGTTGTATTATTTATTATTTAATTTTCTGTGATTCTAAACATGCCCAAGGGTATTAAGGATAATACAATAACCCAGATCAAGAAATAAAATATTACCAGCTCCTTAAAAAGCTAACAACAGAACTACTATATGATTCAGAAATTCCACTGGAGGATATATATCCAGAAAAAAAATGAAACACTAATTTGAAAAGATACATGTATCCCAATGTTCAAAGCAATACTATGCACAATATCTAAGACACGGAGACAACCCAAGTATCCATCAAAAGACAATCGGATTAAGAAGATATGATTTATACATACTATGGAATATTCCTCACCATAAAACAGAAATGAAATACTGTCATTTGCAGCATCCTGGATGGACCTAGAGAATATTATGTTTTGTGAAATAAGTTAGAGAAAGAAAATACTGTATGATATCACTTATATGTAGAATCTTAAAAATAATACAAATAAATATAAACAGAAACAGACTCAAAGATATAGAAAACAAACTTGTTATCAAAGAGGTAATGTGGGGAAGAGGAGAAAAATTACAGGTATAGGATTAACAGATACTAACAACTATACATAAAATATACAAGCAACAAGCATTCAGTGTAGAGCACAAGGAATTATACCTATTATTTTGTAATAACCTATACAGAATATCATCTGCAAAAATACTGAACCGCTATTCCATACACCTGAAACTAACACAATATTATAAGTAAATTATACTTCAATATAAAAAAGAATTTGAGAAAAAAAATAGAACATTATCAATACAATAAAGGCTTTTTAAAATTTCCATCTCCATTTGAACTTCCTTCCCAGCAGAGATAATCACTAGTTTCAACTTGGTGTTTGTTACTCCGTGCACATTTTCATACTTGTAGTCATTACATACACATTTTCTCAACTGGAAGAAGAACTGAAGTAGAACAATTGATAAATTGGTGAAAGGCAAGTGAGAGCTAGTGGAACGGATTTTGGGGGTCCCAGAAGTTGGGGAAATAAGCACCATCTGCTGCTGCTGCTGCTGCTGCTAAGTCGCTTCAGTCGTGTCTGACTCTGTGCGACCCCACAGACGGCAGCCCACCAGGCTCCCCCGTCCCTGGGATTCTCCAGGCAAGAACACTGGAGTGGGTTGCCATTTCCTTCTCCAATGCATGAAAGTGAAAAGTGAAAGGGAAGTCGCTGAGTCTCGTCCGACTCTTAGCGACCCCATGGACTGCGGCCCACCAGGCTCCTCTGTCCATGCGATTTTCCTGGAAAGGTTGCTGGAGTGGAGGCACTTTCTCCATAAAGGCCACTGGGTTGTGCATTTTGAAACTTCTGTACATTGCTGCTGAGAATGCAAAGTAAAGCCACTCCAGTAAAGTTTGGCCAATTTCTTATAAAATTAAACTCACTCAAAATCTTATCACCCAACAAGCCACTCTTAGGGATTTCCCAGGAAAAATGAATGCTTATCTTCCTATAAAATCTGCATGCAAGTATCCCTGCTTTATTTGTAATCACCCAAAGGTGGAATCAACCCAAAGACCCTTTACTGATGAATGGGTAAATACGCTATGGTACATGTATTCAATGGAATTGCATTTAGCAATAAAAAGCAATAAACTATTGATTCCACATAACAACAACAACATGGACAAATCTCAAATGCATTTTGCTAAGTGAAAAAAGTCAGGCTGAAAAGGCTATATGAGTGAGTGAGTGAAAGTCACTTAGTCATGTCAGACTCTTTGTGACCCCATGGACTATACAGTCCACGGAATTCTCTAGGCCAGAATACTGGCATTCCCTTATTTATTCTTCCCTGAAGAATAATTCCCTTCTCCAGGAGATCTTCCCAACCCAGGGATCAAACCACATCTCCCGCATTGCAGGCAGATTCTTTACCAGCTGAGCCACAAGGGAAGCCTGAAAAGGCTATATACTTAATTACAATTTTAATTTTTATAATGCTCTGGAACCATAGGGATGGGAAACAGATAAGTGGTTGTCAGGCATTAAAGAATGAATGGGGGATCTGATTACAAAAGGGCAACACAGGAAATCCGGGGGCTAAGTGAAAGACAATGGAAATGTAGAGGACACACAATGCTACACATCTGGCAAAACCCATAGAACTGTATACCACTGAGAATATATTAAGTTTGCTCTCCAAACTTAACATAAACAAACTTAAACTAAACAGAATCAGTCAGGATGTGGGGAAATATGGAATGCAGACTGTATGTATTACAAATGAAAAACACTGAAGGAGGGTGGAGTAAAAAGGAGCTGATCTAATTAACTTTGGAAAACAGCATTTTGACCAGATATTATAAGATTCAAAGGAAAAAAATTTTAAACACTGTTGAAAAGTTTGTTCCTCACAAGGTATGGGGTTTCAATTCTAAAACTACTTTATCTGTATATTAGCTTTGAACATAAACATAAACACATTACAGATAATGAAAGCAAGATTCTTACCATTGTAAAAAAAAAAAAACAGAAATAAGGAAAGTGTTAAGGCTAAAATATGACTCATGGTATTATTTTTAATATACAGTCAGATAGATACAGAAAAATACATGTATGTATATGCATGAGTAAGTGTACCTACATATATTCCCTACTTGTATTCATTAAGAGAAACTAGAAACAATGATATCTCAGTAGCAATTAGCACACCTAGTACTAAGATCTTGGTTTCTATACATCATTCTTCAAGAGAAGGGATGTAACCCTAGTTGATTCCACTGCTGTTATAGAGAAAATATAAATGATAGTGGAGCATCTTGCAGTACCAGAAAGTAAGGAAGTGGTAATAAATTAAATTAATAAATAAAGCCATGTTCAAAAAGAACAGTAGGAGACAACCTGAAATAGCTCCCAATGGCCAAAATTAAAACAGTAATAGTAACAAAATAAATTATGACACTATTAGATTGTAACTGATATTAATATGTATTTTTTAACTTAGTTATATATTAATATCAGTATAGATTCACAATTTGGCGGGGGGGAGTTGTAAAGATACTTGCTCTTTGGAAGGAAAGTTAGGAGAAACAGACAATGTATTAAAAAGCAGATACATCACTTTGCTTCGAAGGTCCATATAGTTAAAGCTAGGGCTTCCTTTGTGGCTCAGCTGGTAAAGAATCTGCCTGCAATTCAGGAGACCTGGGTTTGATCCCTGGGNAGAAACAGACAATGTATTAAAAAGCAGATACATCACTTTGCTTCGAAGGTCCATATAGTTAAAGCTAGGGCTTCCTTTGTGGCTCAGCTGGTAAAGAATCTGCCTGCAATTCAGGAGACCTGGGTTTGATCCCTGGGTTGGGAAGATCCCCTGGAGAAGGAAAAGGCTACCCACTGTAGTATTCTGGCCTGGAGAATTCCATGGACTGTATAGACTATGGGGTCGCAAAGAGTAGGACAGGACCAAGCGACTTTCACTCACTGCCATGGTTTTTCCAGTACTCATGTACATGAGAGTTGGACCAAGAAGGCTGAGTGCCAAAGAACTGATGCTTTCAATTTGTGCTGCTAGAAAAGACTCTTGAGAGTCTCTTGAATGGCAAGATCAAACCTGTCAGTCCTAGAGGAAATCAACACTGAATATTCATGGAAGGACTGATGCTGAAGTTGACGCTCCAATACTTTGGCCATGTGATGCAAAGAGGCAACTCATTGGAAAAGACCCTGACGCTGGTAAAGATTGAAGGCAAAAAGAGAAGCAAGTGGCAGAGGATGAGATGGTTAGACAGCATCACCAACTCAATGGACATGAATTTCAGCAAACTCTGGGAGACATTGAAGGACAGATGAGCGTGGCATGCTATAGTCCATGGATCCACAAAGAGTTGGACCCAACTTGGCAACTGAAGAACAACAAAATTTACAAATAAATGAGACAACTCTCTGGGAGACAAGAATTTTAAGTAACAAATAACAAAAAAGGAATAAGAGAAATAAACCATCACTAGAAAAGAACATCATAGTAATAATTATCATAGGCAACATCCAATGATAGAAGATAAAAATGAGTGAATCATAAAAGTACTGCATGACAGGTAATTTTACCACGAAGAGAAATCAATACTGACAACTTTGAAAGTTTTTCTCTAAGTAGCTATTAAAGCACAGTATTATTTATTGGCATTTAAAGTATTAATAATATTACTAACTTTCCTTGAGCAAATACTATATTCTAACCACCATTTATATGTGCTAACTCATGTAATTTTCCCAGCAAACTCATCCCATTTAACAAATGAGAAGGCTATTAGATAGCTTTCCCAAATTTACATGATTAGTAAATGATGCATCTGTAATTTAAAACCAAAACTTAGCTGATAAATAACTAGATGATTGGAGAAGGAAATGGCAACCCAGTCCACTATTCTTGCCTGGGAAATTCCATGGACAGAGGTACCTTGTGGCCTACAGTCCACTGGGTCACAAGAGTTGGACATGACTCTGTGACTCAATCACCACAGATGATAGATCTTAAATGCCATACATATATAAAAGTGATAATGTACAGAGATATGTATATATCTTTATCTAGCTGTTTATTATTAACTAGAGTCAAAATAAAATCAACTCCCCAAAGGAAACACCAAGTATTGAACTACAAAGGAGGAAAATGGGGAAATATTGGGACACCACATCTGGCTAGAATTTTGTCTTTATTTTCTTTGAATACAGAAAAGATGGAACCAGTGAGATGATATGGGAATAATAGAAAACTAAGCTCTACCTATGTTTCTTTCAAAAGTAAGAGCAGCAAGAACACTTTTCATCTGTCAGGGGACTCAAATATTTTGCTTTGAGGGTGGTTATCCTTTTTGGAAAACTGAAAGTATCATAGAAGTTTCAGGGTGGCAAAGCTGCTGAGAAGCAAGCTGACATGGGGAAGTTCATTTCATGGAGAGATCTCTGCTCTCCCCTGAGGTTTCTGGGAAGGCTGGCAGCTGGAGCCACAGTTATTATCAACTATACAGCCTCTGAGCCATCCACGTGCATAAGTTGCTGTCCTGATAAAATATTTCTTGCCCAATATCTTCAGAGATTAAGAAGACGTCTTTCTGAGTTACATTTGATAGAGATAAAGCTCAGTTTAGGGATGAAAGAGGAGTCATAACATAAAACTTCACTTCAAACAGATTTTGTTTTCTAATAGGACAATAACAATTTTATTTCATGTCAAATACATACATACACACACAATAGAACTGACAGGCTATTTGAAGAAATTATTCTAATCTTACTAGGTATAATAATAGAATTGTGGTTATGTTACAGAAAAGACTTCTTACATTTTAAAGATACATATTTACTATTAAATGATATCATTGCTGAGATTTGTGTCAAAATATTATGGGAGGGAAGATAGGGGAGAGTGCTGGGGCCCAGCCCCGGTGGATCCAGGGTAATTCGAAGGGGAGACGGAGTAGGCATCCTAGGAAAAAACTTATTTAATTACAGATATAGAGAGAGATTAGAAATGGATAGTGTAGTAGGAAAATTAGTGGAGAAAAAGAGGCTGAATAACTTGATTTATGTGGAATACCAATCACCACCTACGTAGGCCACAGGCGTCTTTCCATTCTCCCGAAGGAGAGGAGGCACTGAGGCCTCCCTGGTCCGATCTTAGAAGCCCAGGCAAAATTAGCAGGCTTGGTGAGTACCCTCATACCAGATGGGGGTTCAGCCAGAAAAATGGGGAGCAAGAAAGAAATGACACAGGGGAATCAGTCTTTCCAGAAACTGATCCGATTTCTTTATTTTTCAGGTTTGCTTATATACTTTTTATTATACATAGGGATGAATACAGAGTCTCACGAGGGTCAGCAGACCTGACCCTTGTCACAATCAGGTGCTTCATATAAAATTATAC
>SJYV01004530.1:1142608-1263560 GCA_006410875.1 Neotragus pygmaeus | reverse complement strand
GGAGCCTGGTGGGCTGCCATCTCTGGGGTCGCACAGAGTCGGACATGACTGAAGCGGCTTAGCAGCAGCAGCAGCAAGGCTTCCCTGGTGGCTCAGAGGTTAAAGCGTCTGTGCCTGGAATGCGGGAGCTGCTGCTGCTGCTGCTAAGTCGCTTCGATCGTGTCTGACTCTATGCAACCCCATAAACGGCAGCCCACCAGGCTCCCCTGTCCCTGGGATTCTCCAGGCAAGAACACTGGAGTGGCTTGCCATGTCCTTCTCCAATGCATGAAAGTGAAAAGTGAAAGTGAAGTCGCTCAGTGGTGTCCGACTCCTCGCGACCCCATGGACTGCAGCCTACCAGGCTCCTCTGCCCATGGGATTTTCCAGGCAAGAGTACTGGAATGGGGTGCCATTGCCGGGAGACCCGGGTTCAATCCCTGGGTCGGGAAGATCCCCTGGAGAAGGAAAATGGCATCCCACTCCAGTACTCTTGCCTGGAGAATCTCACGGAGGGAAGAGCCTGGTAGGCTACAGTCCACGGGGTCGCAAAGAGTTGGACACGACTGAGCGACTTCACTTTCACTTTAAGTGCTCAAAACACTATACTGTCTACTTCTGTAAATATCTGATAATTTTTATAACAAAAAGCTTTTAAACATACAATTTTATTTATTACAACTGGTTATAAGTGATATCAAAGAAACCTCAACTCATACTCCAAAAAACAGTACTTGTGGAGGAAAGATGGGGTAGAGACCACTTAGAACCACTCCACTTTGAAACCAGAGAGCCAAGAGAAACAGTAACAATCCTATTAAAAATCAGGCGACACAATTTTTTAACCATTAATATGTAACAGAGAAAGAAATACGAGGTAAACATATTTCTTACCTTTAAAATAATTAGATTTGTTGACAGGGCCTGTAAGCGCAGGTTGAGGCGGCTCCGCGTGAGGCGATGGAAACCCCGCACAACACAGCGAGAGCTGGACTCCCGCGCCTGCTTTCGCAAGATGGCGCCCCCGCCGACGCCTGCGCGGAGGAGAGGAGCGAGGGGAACCGACCCTCGTTCCTGCGTCGTGAACAGCGCCGTACTCCTGTGAGGTTTGCTGCGCCGTTGCTGTACCTTACCCCTGACCTTTGTTACCTAGTGGGGAATACACTGACATACTGGACTAGACTGTGCACGAACCAAGGCAGTTTATGTGAGGCTCTAACTTTACTCCCCAGTGTGACTATCGGCATTAGAATCTGACATACACAGAACATACTGTTAACTTACAGGAATATTGTGAAATTTCTAATTTAATGCGTTACCCCCAGACTCACCTCTTTCCTCAGTAACTATTTTCTGGTCCAATCGATTTCTAGTGTATTTTAAAATACGTTCATATGAAAATAAAAGTTCTAACAGTATCAAAAGAGACTGAGAGTAGAAGTCTCTTTTTCCTGGGTCCCCTAATTTCTACCTAGTTTCACTCCCCAAAGAAAATCACTTTAAAAAAAAAAGGAAAGAAAGAAAATCACTTTTAATTATTTATTAGTTCTACATAAATGCTCAGGAATCCGTCAACTTTAAACAGGAATTACACATTTCTTGATGTGAAAGATGAAAATGTTTATCCACCTTTGTTCCCTCCTCCTCCCAATTTTTCTTGGTAATACTAATTTATACTCTTTTTTTTTTTTTAAGCCAACCTGGCAGCCCACAGTTTTTCTACTTCTTTCATTAGTCATACAGTATTCATATTTTTAAATGACACAGATATTTCTTGATCCATCTTTGACTCCCAGTTGTAAAATAAGACAACTCAATTTGCTTCCCTCCGCTATTCAGCTTGTTATCTAAAACACCTCCTTTGTCAAGGCTTATGAGATTTACAGTCTAATACAGTAAATCAGTTTATCAGAAGTTTGTCCATAGCTTGTTTCCAGCCCATGTTCAAAATATTACAGCTCTTTTCTTCTGGCATCTCTTTAACTTTATTTTTAATTTCAGCATTTCAATTTGTAAATACAATTTCAAAATTTAAAACAATTTCATAAGTATGATACCTTCTCCTATTCTTAGAGTACTAATTAAAAATGGGTAAAGTGGCACCTGGAATCATTTCTTCTGTGTCATCAACTTGGTCTTTATTTATATTCCTCATTTCCCCCAAACATTTAGAATTCCTCTTATATTTTCAAATTTACAACTAGGGAACCAGGTAGATCAATATAAGTAGTTGGCATATGTTCCTCTATAGGGGCCAACACTCAGAAGGTTTTTCTGTAAAATTTGCCAGTTCTAAGTGCTTTTTGTGAGGGCATGTGTCCTTTAAATGCCTTTAATTTAGGTGTCTAGACTGAGAGTCAGGCCGAATGCTCCTAAACGCTAAATGTCATTTTCCATACATCTCTCATCCCAAGCTCTCTCAGACAGGTTATTTGACAGAATATTACCCAGATTCAGCAAAGGGATAAACCATCCACCATTTCCATGATAGGCAGAGGTTGATTTGTTCTCTTCACAGCTTTCAGTTATTCTCTGATTTCTGATCTACCTCCTATTCCTGTTTTTTCACAAGTGCAGGGCAGGGAGGAGGGGCAAACTTCTACCACCTACACTGTAGCCTTTCCTGTGTTCTGGGCTGCATCTTTTTTGATCTGATTTATCTCATTATGATTCTACCTACTTTCCATCAGAAACTTGTCAAAATCTCACATCTTCTGATGCCTTTTTCTCACTTTATTAGCATTGTCATGAATTTATTCACTCTCACTCTAGAAGGCAAATGTGGTGATCTGTCAGATCCAAAAGCTGACAGCATTTACTCTATCTTCCAAGTACTCCAGTGAAACTGAATTAGGATCATGGTTACTAGGTGTAGGGCTGTACCCCGAGGTCCTGCAAGTCTTGGAGCTGCCCTGACTTGAGACTGAAGAAAGAACCTAGAGAGCAACAGAGACATCATCACTGGTTTATTGAACAGGGGTTCTGGAGCAACACTTCACCATGTGCAGCAGCCAGCGGGCAGGACAGGACAACGGTCTTTGCTAGGAGGCTACTGTTTATAGGGGGAATTGACATCAGTTGGGCTTATCAGTTAGCAGGGACTAATTAATTCCTGTAATTAAGAGGACTGGAGAGTCATGTGAGTGAAGCAGGCACAGGTTGAACAGAGAATGTACAGAGAGCAAGAAAACAGCCATCTTAGAGAAACAAGTCTGCGGTTATCTACACATAAGAGATAGTGGTGGGAAAACTGAATGTTTGACCTTGAAATTAGCAGAAGTTACCAGCTGTTGGCAGGGACAAGGTCTAAGTTATGAGTGTAGCTGTAAATGACTGAGATGGGATGAAGGACAAGAGCATCAGGAGAGACAAAGTTAAGGAATGAGGCAATGAGAAATACAAAGGATGCCTACCTCCTCCTCCTTCAGCTCAGAGTACAAGGGCTGTGAGACCGAAGAGTCACCTTTTTAGTCAGTTTCACGGAAGAGGTATCATCAACAGAAAGCCTAGTTTCAGTTAGAAAGCAAGAGAACATTTACAGAGGGGGCTGATGATACAGGGGATGTTTTTGATGATTCACCTCAGGTTCTATAGAGCACAGAGAAGGGACTCCAGGAAGAGAGGAAGGATGGGACACAGGATAAGAAAGAAGAAAGAGACCTCAGAGATTTACAGCAATTAGTACGGAGTCGTACGGAGAAGTACGTAATAAAGATATCATTATTTCTTTCTATTACTTAGCCATAAAAAAGAATGTAATTCTGCCTTTGCGACAACTTTAATGGATATAGAGTATTATGTTTAGTGAAAAAAGTCAGACAGAAAAAGACAATTGCTGTATATAATCACTCATGTGGAAAGTCAGAAATAAAACAAACAAATGACTATAAGAAAACAGAAACAGACTCACAGATCTAGAGAACAAACTAGTGGTTACCAGTGGAGTAGGGGGAGGGGAGAAATAGGAGTGGGGGATTAAAAGTCCCAAACTACTATGTATAAAATAAATAAGCAAAAAGGATATATCATATAGCCCAGGGACCTATAGCCATTATTTTGTAATAATTTTAAATGGAATATAATTTATAAAAATGTTGAATCACTATGCTGTACAACTGAAACTAATATTGTAAATCAACTCTATGTCAATTAAAAAAAGATATCTGTTATTTCTCTTTCCTTTTTACTGTTGTACATGTTGTTCTATCTGGCTGCATAACTCTGGTACCAGCAGAAGGGAAACATGATACTTTGTTATTAAACACCCACATAAATTGCAAAAAAATAAGCAAACTTTCCACTGAGCTTCCAGTTTACATAAGGTCCACCCCAACTTAACAGGAAGGGATTCTTCAGTCTCAAGTCTTAAAGCCACTTCAAGTGGCAGCCCCTCCTATGGCCCTTTCCCTTTCCCAGCACTCTCCACCTCCACCTCGGTCCTCTCTGTTGTTTATTTACCTCCGGGTGGCACTAGTGGTAAAGAATCCTCCTGCCAATGCAGGAGACACAAGAGACGTGGGTTCAATCCTGAGTCAGGAAGATCCCCTGGAGTAGGAACTGGCAACCCACTGCAGTATTCTTGCCTGGAAAATTTCATGGACAAAACAGCCTGGTAGGCTACAGTCCATGGAGTCAAAAAGAGTCAGACGCAACTGAGCACAAGTGAGGGCAGTTATAGAAGGAGCTTTAGTAATATGATCAGACTTTTCCTACCACCCAAAATCGCCTTTTGTCTTAATCTGTTGGGACTACTAAAACAAAATACCATAGACCAAATAGCATATAAGCAATAAAATTTATTTCTCACATTTCTGGAGTCTGAGAAGTCCAAGATCAATGTGCCAGAGATTTGGTGTCTAGTGAGAGCTTGCCTTATGGTTCTTAGACACCTTCTTTTTGCTACAACCTCACAGTGGCAAGGGTGAGGGAACTCTCTGCGGTGTCTTTCATAAAGGCACTCATCCTGAGGGCAGAGCCCTTATGACCTGATCACCTCCCAAACGCCCTGCTTCCAAACACCGTCACATTGCCGCTTATGATTTCAAAGTAAGAATTTTGGAGGGACATAAATGTTCAGTCTACAGAGCACAGCCTTCCTCTTTAACATTCTCTCTTAAATTTTATTATGATGCTGCAAGAGTCTGTCTCTGTTATTAACTTGAGTTGCCATAAAAATGCCCTTTTATTTTCCTGGCTTTGGGATGTGCCAGATTCCAACAAGGGAGGAAAACAAAATTTCCATCCTATACTGGTAGGTTCTTAGTCCTTGCCTCACCTAATTAACTCAGGCACCACATCTTCCAGTAGCACCCTGTTTGTATCACCATCATACCATTTTGTAATCTTGCAATTACAGGTTTTTATTAACCTTTTCATTATATTAGAAATTACTTCATGGCAGGGATCACCTCTTAGGAGTATTGATATACCACAATGCTTAGTTATATAGATGCTTAATAAAGTTTTTGTTGAATAGATGAAAACTTAGTTCATTTTCTTAGAAGCCTAAATCCAGTTGTGGGGTGATGGTGGCAGTAATTGAATTTAACATCAAGTCCTTTAAAATGATGCTGAGGTGTGTGCTGAAAAAAAAAGATAATACTCTGATTAAGACCAAAACTTTTTTCCCCCAAGAACTATATCAGTGAAACAGACTGGGACCTGGGACACTTTTCTGCAATCCTTGCATCTGTACAAACATCTCCTCAAGCAATAGAATACAAAGAAACTACAAAGGATTAAAATAACTGCATGCAAATTATAAGCAACAAGATACCAAAGGCCAACAATCAACTGCCACTTGTGAGGAGCCAGGAGCAAAAGCAGAGTACTCTGCACACAGCACCACCAAGCAGGTAGGCAGACCACCTAAGCCACGCCTCTGGCCCACTCACCAATCCATCCCCATCCTCACACCATTTAAGGAACCAACTTGCCCCTGATGATCTCATTAACAAGGGAAACTGCCATTTGTTTTTGCTTCCTTGTGAAGCCCTGCGTGAACTTCTCTGGTCTCTTATCAATTTCTATTGATTAAAAAGTCTAAGAACTCAGGTTATTAACCACATGAAGATGAGGTTAGTGCTGTATAACTGTTTTACAAAGAAGAATTTGGTTAGGGGAGAAATCTTGAGGTCTTTTATTTCCTGAAAGAAAACTGGAATAACTTTTTTTAATCAACTTTATGGCATCTCTGTCGTTCTCTCAGGTCTTTGTTATCTTTTATAAGAAAACAGCAATCATACTGAGTCTTATCAGTACTATCCCTTCTGAGAGTGAGGGAAAAGTTTCCTTAGGAGAAAAGCTGAGACAGCTGGATGATAATGATCTGTGAATAAAAGAGGCTGATAATAAATGCGGCTCTCCCAGAATAATGTTACTGATTAACACTTGGACTGCAAGGAGATCAAATCAGTCAATCCTAAAGGAAATCAGTCCTGAATATTCATTGGAAGGACTGATGCTGAAGCTGAAGCTCCAATACTTTGGCCACCAAATGCAAAGAACTGACTCATTGGAAAAGACCCTGATGCTGGGAAAGGAGAAGGGGATAACAAAGGACGAGATGCTTGGATGGCATTACCGATCAGATGGACATGAGTTTGAGCAAGCTGCAGGAGTTGGTAATGGACAGAGGTGTGCTGCGGTCCATGGGGTCAGAAAGAATCTGACATGACTGAGTGACTGAACTGAACTGAACTCTTGAACTATCAGTGAATTTTGCAGGAGGCCTTACATTATACACTTGCTTGACTGCTTTCGCATTAGATTAGGAGTTCTACCAGGACAGGAATCAGCTCTTAGAAGTCTCAAGATCATAACTGCAGATAACAGTGTTTGGTTACATGTGAAAGTGAGAGTGAAAGTTGCTCAGTCATGTCCGATTCTTTCCAACCCTATGGACTATACAGTCCATGGAATTCTCTAGGCCAGAGTACTGGAGTGGGTAGTCTTTCCCTTCTCCAGGGGCTCTTCCCAACCCAAGGATCGAACCCAGGTCTCCCATATTGCAGGTGAATTCTTTACCAGCTGAGTCAGAAGGGATGCCCAGGAATACTGGAGTGGGTAGCCTATCCCTTCTCCAGCGGGATCTTCCTAACCCAGGGATTGAACCAGGGTCTTCTGCATTGCAGGTGGATTCTTTACCAACTGAGGCACCAAATGAGGAAGCTTGTTTACACAGGTGCTCAATAAACATTCATTGAATGGATGAAAAACAAATTCATCTCCTTACAGGCCTAAAACTAGTTGTGGGATGATGGTGTTAGTAGCTGGATTTGATGAAACTAAATTTGTAGAAGTTCCCAAAGGGTTTCACTTTTGTGGTGGGATTGCTCTGGGTTATGGCCCTCTTAAGATTTTTTTTTTTTCCTAAAATGAATCTTTCTACAGTGTTCACTATACTCCCACTTGAATACACATTGGGGTGTTTGTTTGTGAAATATCTTCCCACACTATTATGTGGCACAAGAAATATATGAAAAATTGTTTCTGTCCCTGTAAAACTGGTAATCCATTTGAGAAATAAAATGGAGACTAACACAAGAAAGCATTAAATGAAATACATGAGGCCAGGCCTTTCATTTAAAATGCTTGCCATAAAGACCTCACAGTTTTGCAGAAGAGCGGACGGATCGGTCTGATCAGTCCGATCGGACTGATAGGTCACTGGTGCCCCATTAATCACTGGTGATTAATGGGATGTGCAAAAATGCTCTGGGCCCCACTCCAGGGCATGAAGCACCTCCCTTAATATCTGATTCATTAAACTGTCCTCGACACTCAGGGATATTCTTTAAAAACATCGATATCTCTAGGATAAGTCACTTAAAGGCCTGTATTCAATCTGGCTAAATTGCCTATCAGATTTCTTCCAGCTGGCCAAGCCAGGTAGGGCATCACAGACAAGTGAAGTTGTGATGGGAGAAACAAGGAGGGTGCTTTCTAGGCAAGAGGCCTTGTGGACAAAGGGCAGCCCTAAGTGGACCATCACACTGAGGGATCCTGAATAAAGGGCTTTGAGGTCAGGAACAAATCGGGGTGTAAGGAAGGAGGCTGGCAAAGAGAAAGTGAATGGGGATAGGATGAATGTTTGCTAGCCCACAGATTTCCCAAAGCTCTATGCTCACCTAGCTTTAACTTTCCCCTGGGCTCTGTGAGCAGATCTGTAAGGACTCAAGCTCCCTGCGATCGCTTCTCCTGTTTAGCACTGCACTCTAGACCAATGTCTGTTTTATTAATGCAGCTGTGACACTTATTCTCAGTGCTCTTTTTTCTCCTTCTGATTTTAGTTACAACCACAGACCTGTGATGGACATGGGCCTCTGCTCCATTGCTCTTTCCATGGTTGTGTTTTTCACCTTATTAAATCTTCTTCTGCACAAATTGCATTTAGTGCTTTCCTGCTACTGTGGTTGCTGTAACCTCTGTCCAAGCTGCTTCCTCTCATGGCTTCAGAGGTGGTGCCTGGGAGCTGCAGTCCCAGGAGTGAGGGGTTGGTGAGGAGGCCTGTGGGGAGGGGGGAGGCGTGCACCCACAGAGTAAATGCCTGCTGGCCCTACTGGCCCTGGGCTTGCAGACTCCTGTCTGCTCACAGCTCCCACCTGGGTTAAGGGCTCAGGTGTGCCTGACTCTTTGCAACTCCATGGACTGTAGCCCACCAGCCTCCTCTGTTCATGGATGTTTCCACCCAGAATACTGAAGTGGGTTGCCATTTTCTATTCCAAGGGATCTTCCTAACCCAGGGATCGAACCTACATCTCTTGTGTCTCCTGCATTTAGGTGGATTCTTTACCACTGTGCCACGTGGGAAGCCACACATTGTAATCACAGAGTCAATGTTTGCTACCATTATTACCTCTGTGACTACTTCAACCAATCACTCAATCGACCAGTGTTAGTTAAGAAACTACTTTGTGCCCACCAGTGGGCTGGAAATAAAACCCTCCACTAAAATGAAAAATGATAATGAGAAAATAATGACTTTCATTTATGATAGTTTATTTTGTGGCAGCCACTGTGCTACAGAGTTTTAGTGACTTAGGCTATCTTTTTCACTCTTTGGAACCAGTAAGGAAGGAGGGGGTGAGGAATGCATTCTTAGCATCTCCGAGTCACAGAGGCTCTACATAAAGCCCACCTTTTCTCCTCCTTCACTGCTGTCTGCCCTAGAGCTGGGAGCACTCTATTTCAGCCAACCTGATCGCCCTGCCAATGCCATTCTCTCCATCCAGCACAGCAAGATAGCATAGTTCTCCTTCGCCTACTCTTGGACTCTTCCACCAGCCTGCTTTCCTGTGCCCCCTTACCTCTCGCATCTAATAAATCTAGACATGGCCTTTCATTTCACTTCTGAGAAGCCATTTCCTGTCATCTCATCAAAGACTACCTCTTTCCCACTGACTGTCTCTAGTGAGGAGCAGAAAGCAAACATCTAACCCTCCTTGTCAGCAGAATCAGGAAACTGCTTCTCCAGCCACACCTGAAGTCCCTGGCTTGCCCGGAGCAAGTCCCTCCATGTTTTGCCATTTTGAGTGTCACTGTTTTGGTGACTAGGGTTTTAACACCAACATTCTTTCTCGTCTAGCTTTGAGATAGGAAAAAGATGAAAATAAATATGTTTTCACATTTTAAGGTAGAAAACCCAGACTGCGGTTTCCCTGGCAGTGTTATGCCATTCACAACGTCAAGTCATTCAGCCCTAGAGGCTGCAATTTTCCTTATTTGCTAACCTACTGTTAAAAAGAATTTTTTTAACTGATTTCCTTAGTAGCATTTGATTTTGATTTTACTGAAACTTATGTGGTTAAAAACATTCTTATACTAATAGCTATGTGACCTTTAAGGTATTTGGCAGGGAAAAAAATCTCATAAGAGTAGAACGTCGTTCCCAACTCAATCTGTCCTCACCTCGAGATTTTTAGAACAGTCCTTTCCCTGACTAAGCCTTGGAATCTTCTCCTAACCCCTCTTTACTCCTTTTCCCACCTCAAGAGGGACTGTGGGTTACTGTCTCATCATGAAAATGGTCGTCACTGGTCAGTAAATATTTCTCTAGATTTCAGACCTAAACTGGCTTTCTTTGAGTCACCCTGTCTGAGCTCTTGGGCAATGGGGCTGAAACAGCAGCCCCACAGCAGCAGCAACCACAGACTTACCTTTAAAAGCTGAAAAACTACATGTAAACAGAAGTCAAACCAGAATTCAATGAGACAGTTCATTTTTCTATGATACATGTATAGGCTAAAAATCTTAGAAGCTGATGTACTTGGAAAAATGCCAAATCCAAGGTGTTAAGACTACTGTCTGAGAGTTGTATGGATATTTTGGGCGTTTGTGGTTTTTCAGTGATTCATGGTGTTTCTTTGTTGCTGCCTCCTCTGAGTTGATGTTTTCTGATTTTCTGATTCACCTGTAGCAGTCTTAAATCAGGAAATAAAATAGAAAAAGAACTCAGGGAAACAATTACTGGGTTTAAATGCATTATGATAAACAGCATTCACTGTTGTTATTCTGTAAATTCATCAAAGTCATATTGTCCTGTTGAATTGGATTGGCCTATAACATGTTACAGAAATACCCACACAAACTTTTTGGCAACCCGGTATATAGATGGGGGTACACTTGCAGACTGACATGGCCTCTTCATTTATGTCCAATTCAACCCCAGTGTGTTAGCCTAAATAAACTGATGATGGGGATTTCCTGACTCCTGAGCCAAAGTTTCCAGCATGTCATTTTCCAATTATGCAGCATTTTCTACTCTGGTCATGGTTCTTTAACTTAGTGATAAAAACAAGAATAGCTAAGAGCTAACCACCCAAGATATCTGGCATCCCCCAGCTAACACAGTATCCGTTATTCGTGTTCATGATTCTTATCCCCCTGATGTTTCCAGTGCCCTGTACCTCAGTGTATGTTGGTGCATAGTACTGTCAATAAACAACAACAACAAAAAACTAAACAGAAAATATTTGTAATTGTCTTGCCAAACACATTGGAGGATTAATCATATATTATTGATTCAAAACAAGAGAAAGGCAAGGATGCAAAGTATGGCTTCATACATGCAGAGATCTTTAGAATTCAATTAGGTCAATGGTCCTGGATCTAAATGAGTGATACCCACCTCCCTCCACTAAAGTAACTTTGGAAATGTAAAGGGAAACTCTGATTATCACAGTGATTCCAGAGATTCCACTGGAATTTCACAGGTAGAGTGGCCTAGGGTGTTAGAAGTCTTGTAATGCATGAGACAATTCTGTGCAATGAAGAATTGCCCTGTGTCTCGTGTAACTCACATACATTACTTTTTTTAATTTATATAGCGACTTTACAGACACTCTTTTATTTCCATCAGACAAGCTCTTCTGGAAGCTAATTGAAAGGCATGTTGTGTGTGTGTGTGTGTGTGTGTGTGTGTGTGTGTGTGTGTATAAGTCGGTTAGTTATGTCTGACTCTTTGCAACCCCGTGGCCTGTATAGTTCATGGAATTCTCTAGGCCAGAATACTGGAGTGGGTAGCCTTTCCCTTCCCTCCTAATTGCTTGAAGCTCTTTATCCTTAAACTTCACCGTTCTGTTTGACTCATCCAAACAATACTCTTCTTTCAGTTCCTTCGGTTTGTTCACATCCCTGAGGGGCATATGAAGACCCTCCCCAGAGAACTTCATTAAAGCATCAAAGATGATTCACCAACTACATCCATCATGGAGAACAGTGTGGAAGTTCTTCAGAAAGCTAAAAATAAAGCTACCATGTGCTCCAGCAATCTCACTCCTGGGCATGTGCCCAGAGAAAATCGTGGTCCAAAAGGATACATGCACCTCAGTGTTCACTGCAGCACTGTTTACAATAGCTAAGACATGGAAGCAGCCCAAATGTCCAGTGACAGAGGAATGGATAAGATGTGGTAAATATATACAGTGGAATATTACTCGGCCATTAAAAAGAATGAAACAATGCCATTTTCAGCCACATGGATGGACCTAGAGACTGCCAATACTAAGTGAAGTAAATCAGACAGAGAAGGGGAAATGTTGTATAACATCCCTTATATGTGGAATCCACAAAGAAGGGATACAGATGAACCTATCTACAAAGCAGGAACAGACCCACAGACTTAGAGAACGAACTTACAGTTACAGGGGATGAGAGGGAGAGCAGGGGGAAGGGATAGTTAGAGAGTTTGGGATTAACATGCTCACACTACTATATTTAAAATGGATGGTCTTCCCCGGTGGTTAAGAATCCACCTTGCAGTGTAAGGGGTAGCAATTTGATCCCTGGTCCTGGAAGATCACACATGCCTCAGAGCAACTAAGCCCTTGGGCCACAACTCTTAAGCCAGTGATCTAGAGCCCACAAGCCAGTTACTGAACCCACATACAACAGCTATTGAAACTCGCCCACCTAGAGCCTGTGTTCCACTACAAGAGAAGTAACCACAATGAGAAGCCCACACTGCTCTCCACAATTAGAGAGGAGAGCTTGTGCAGCAACAAAGACCCACTACAGCCAAATAAAAAAGTCTTAAAAAATAAAATAAATAAAATGGATGACCTACAAGATCCTCCTGTATAGCACAGGGAACCCTGCTCAATTTTAGGTGGCACCCTGGATGGGAAGGGAGTTTGGGGAGAATGGATACGTGTGTATGTATGGCTGAGTCCCTTTGCTGTCCACCTTAAACTATCATGGCATAGTTAAATCAGCTAACTCCAGTATAAAATTAAAAGCTTTTTTTTTTTTTTAATGCTTCACCACTTAAGGTAGTGAGAAATCATTTGAAATACCAGAAAGCTCCTATAAAGGCTCAAAGATTAATTACTCAAATTATTTTTTAAAGATTTTTAAAATTGAGATGTATCTGACATATTATTTTCAAATGGAGAGAAATAGTCTTGGTAAAATCTGATAAAATTCCTTGGAAGTTTGTATGATGCTCACAATTGTGTTAAGGTGATTTTGAGCCATTTACCCTATTGGGATCCACTGAGTATACTTTGTGAGGCTTCAGGAACATTCTTTGTACTCACTTGTTTTTAAATCACAGAGTAAAATCTTGTGAGACACAGAAGATTCATTTATCTTTCCCCATCAATTCAAAACATTTCTGTTTTCTCTACTGCAATTATATGTGAGCAAATAGGCTATACCTTAGTAGGATCTCTTTTCTTTAAGAATGGTAGGATTTAAGCATTCCATTAAGCAATAGACCTGAAGATAAGTTGTTTTCATGAGAGCATATTATTAGGACAAATACTGAGTTCTATTTACTTTAACCAGGAAATAACCATGGTCTTTGAATGGCTTATAATGGAAAAATATTTCCATTTTCCAGGTTTTTGAAAATAGCACTGTGTCAAGATGTTTTAATTAACCCCCATGGCCAAGTGCAAGTGTTGCAAAACTACATAAGCTTGAAAAAGAGAGATCAAAATGAATCTGTTCACCCCTATGGGTCTAAATGATTGAACATTGTAACTGAACTGGGCAATGAATTATCAACAATTAGAAATTTTCCATTGAATTGACTGGTCCTCTTCTCGCCTTCCCATGAGGTGTGAATTGGACTAGTCACCTTTACCTTAGAGACAAACTGCTTTTCCCTTGAATCAGCTTACTTCACTTCCCCACGTTTGAAGTCTAGCCTGCTGAGACGTCTTTGTATGTTTTATGCCGCTTGCTCTTCAAAGCTAAGCATAACTTTTACTTCACCAATCTGAATAAGGTAGGACCACCCACACAGCCACGCAGCACGACCTGCTCTTATATTTGTTTAGCATTTTTTAAGTTTCCATAATACACGATATTGACTCATTTTCCCTGAACCTGAAGGCCTACACTGTAGATCATATATGCACTATTTCTCTTATTAGCTCACCAACGGATGCCTTAATTTTCAGAAAGATTTCCAGTTGTCTAGGTGAAGTCCTCAGAACACCTGAGCAGCAAAGAGGATTAGCGTATTTGGAAAGACTCTCAAGTAATATGCTTGGATGCTGAGGTAGCCCAACCCAGTGAATATGCTAATAACCAGTACTTCCTAGAGAGCAGGAAACTCACCCTCATAAAGCTAAGGACATGCAAATAATAACAATGTGCTTGAGCATCTGCTGGTGGGTGTCCCCAAGCAGTATGGATGCCAAGAAACACTTACAAATTGCTGTTGGATTCTATCAAAAACATACTCCAGCCAACAGAAGCTTCTTCTAGACATAAGAATGGTCAAATTTCTACCCATAATTTTGCTACTGTGACTATTCTTTTTTTTTCTATCTGTACTAATAAAAGTTTTGATGTACCCATAGCAGTATGTGAAAGTTACATGAACATGCAGGGATTATTTTTTATTCTTCATTCATCATTAATGTTATTTTTATCATGGTTAAAAAGCAAGTGCTTTATTCCTATTTTTGCATGCTTGCATTTTTTGTACTATTTTCAACTGCCTCTGTGATAATAAACAGGAATGAATTGTGTTAGCATGTCTCACATTTACACAGAAATTTGCAATTGAAAATCACAAACAATGTGTCATTTGATCCTCCCAATACCATTTGAGTTAGTCAAGGTCACACAGCTGATAGTGACAGGGTCAGGTCTTCAAAAATACTCGCTAAGTCATGTCCCACTTTTTGTGACCCCATGGTCTGTAGCCCGCCAGGCTCCTTTATCCATGGGATTTCCCAGGCAAGAATACTGAAGTAAGTTGCCATCTCCTTCTCCAAGGGATCTTCCTGGATCAAGGATTGAATCCGCATTTCCTGCATTGGCAGGCAGATTCTTTACCACTATGCCACCAGGGAAGTCCAAGAAGAACCACAACCTCAGGAAAACAGAGTTTTTAATCCCAACATGGCCATTGATTTTTCTAGGTATAAGAATGATCAAATTTCTATTCATAATTTTGCTTGCTCTTTCTATTCTTCTAGAAGGAAAATAATTCTTCAGCTCAAGAAAATACAAGAGAACTCTTTGTGGTGAAAAGGTTAATAACAGTAATTTGTTGATTTATTCGATAAAAATAGCATTAATAATAATAACTACTCTTGACAAAGCATTTTCTCTCTTCCAACATTTTACATTTTAAAAAAATGTAATCCTCACAATGACTTTATAGTTCCTATCTTACAGATGAAAGCAAAGAGGCTTGAAAATAGTCAATAACATTCCTAAAGTTTTACAATTAATAAAAATCTAGGTCTAATTGAATCTTGAAAAAGAGTTATTTTTTGTGATACTCTTTTGAAGGTTTATTTGTGTACAAGCATGAGAGCATAAACAAAAATCCTCAAATAAGCAAGTTGACTCAAGAAGACAGTAGACCATTATTACACTTTGGGTTCTACTGAAAAAGAGTTCTTAACCCTAGCACATGTTCATTGGTTACTCATTAGTATTATTTTACACCAGCCTATTACACATCCCCGGGGGGTGGCCGTACCCAGGATGTCAATGGTTCTCTGATGTGGCTTTGCATCTGCAACTCTGATCACGATGGCACTTTCACCTTTGATCCTTCATCACCATCTGCCCAAAAGAAGCACTGTCATGGGGTTCCCAGGTTCTCAGTTTAGGTAAAGAGAGCAAAATAAGAAACTCTTGCCTTTGTATTTTCTTCTGTTATCCTGATATGGTACAGGACATGATATCCCAAAATATGGCACCTTGATATAGTGAATATTTCAAGCTAAAGCAATCTGAGAAAGGGCATATGCAGAAAAGCCTTTCTGACCTTCTCCTGAAGTAGGTCATATAACCAGAGGAAGGGAGCATTCTCATTTTTAATGACAAGGAAATCAGAGGGGAATGTGAACAGCGGCAGATCTTGCTACGTGTTGCCTCGCTTTTCATACTTAGCTCACCTTTGTCCTACCATATCGTTCGATGATTTTCCATTCTTCACCAAATCTAGCACTAAAACACTCGGGTTTAACTGTTGGTTGTTTGTTTGTTTTTTCCAGGTCCTTATTTCTTATGAAGATCTTTGTGTCACATATACTTTAAATAAACATGTATGCTTTCTTTTGTTAATCTGTCTTTTGTTATGGGATCCCAGTCAAGACTTTAGAAGAGTGGAGAAAAAATAATTTTTTTCCTCCCCTACAAGCATTCAGATGTCACTTGAATTCTAGACAGGCCAAGATAACCTCAATCTTGCCCAATTCTTTCAATCAACTATCATTCAGTGTAACTGTTTAATAATGTCTAACACATAAAATTATAGTGAAAAATAAAAAGGTCATAAAACTAAAAAGAAAAAAACATTCTTTTTTAGTAGCTGGAACAAAGATTTGATTGTTTTATGGGTAATACTGACTGTTAGACATTATTGATAAACTTTAGACTGAAAGAGGAACCCCAGGGAATGGGGATTGAGTCTCAACCACTGTTACTCAACTACTATCCAATAATCAAAATAATAATCTCTGATTATTGTCAAGGACTAAACTGATACTTTTACATGAATTATTTAACTTTATTATATTAAATGGAATTAAATGGAGCATTAAATAGAATAGTTCAGAAGAAAGTCCCAGATACTTAACCTTTTCTCCCCTTGACACTCACAGTCTTGTCCTCACTATACACCCCAAAGCCAATTGTGTACCTTGAGATTCAATACTTTTCTTTCCTTCTCTTTACTATGTAAACTCGTGATCTTCATGAGCTCTACAGGTATTCGGTCTTTAAATANCGACGGAGAATGAGAAGGTTGGATGGCATCACTGACTCAATGGAAATGGGTTTGGGTGGACTCTGGGAGTTGGTGATGGACAGGGAGGCCTGACATGCTGCAGTCCATGGGGTCGCAGAGTCGGACCCAACTGAGCGACTGAACTGAACTGAATACCCTCAACTTCTAAATTTACATCAACTGTTCAGAGTTCTCTCTCAACTCCAGGCTGATCTATTCAATAATTTACTTGTCATTTCCACTTTAAAATCTAATGGATTCCTTAAACTTAATGTTTGAAATTGAATTTCTAATTTTCCACCCCAAACCTGCTCACTCTAGTTTCCCCATTTCAGTTGATGACAGCTTCACTTTTTTAGTTGCTCAACTAAAAACTTAAGAGTTATTCTTGAGCCATTTTGCTCCAACCACACTGGACTACTGGTACTTCTTTTACCAATCAAGGCAAATTTCCACTTTAGAGCCTTTGCAAGAAAGTTTCCTTTGCCAAAAATCCTCTCTTAGTTCTTACAAGTGCTGCCTCAAGTGTAGGAAGCACTTGTATAATAAAGTGCTTTATGAAGCCAAGTATAATTGCTCCATTTAAATCCCTAGCCCATTTGCTCTGTCCCTTAGTTTTCCCAGTTCCCCTATTCTTTCTTACTCTTTTTCTGTAGCACCAATCATCTTCTAACATAGCACACAATTTACTAACATATTATGTATTTTGTTTACTATCTATGTCCCCTTTGTTAAATTCTAAATTCCCAAAGGGCAAATATTCTTGTTTGTTTTGCTCACAAATGAATCTCAAGTGCTTAGAACAGCACCAGGCACATAGTAGGCGCTCTAGTAAATATATCTTGAGCGAAAGGATAAAGTCGCTCTACAATATTATGTAGCCTACCAGGCTCCTCTGTCCATGGGATTTCCTAGATAAGAACACTGGAGTAGTTTGCCATATCCTCCTTCAAAGCATCTTCCCGATTCAGGGATTGAACTTGCATCTCTTGTATCTCCTGCATTGGCAGGCAGATTCTTTACCACTAAGCCATCTGGGAAGTCTACCATGTTATGAGAAAGGCACAATTATTCTTCTTTATCAGAGGAGGAAAGTGAAGCTTAGAGAGTATAAAAGTCCCACCACTTGTAATGGCAGGACTAAGATTCTAATCCAAGCTTCCCACCCTAGAGTTTCCACTCACTGTTCCATACTTAACAGTGTTTACCCAAAGTGGCCGGAGGAGATAAGGGAATACCAAGATGAGGGATACCCTGAGGTGTTGAGGTGGGAGGAAGTAGAAGTAAGTATTTGTGTGCCAAGCTAAACAATTTGGACTACGTTCCACAGCTGTGAAAAGATCATTCAACTACCAAAGAGAACAGTGGAAACCAGCAAATTGTCGGTGAAGAAAGACACCACTGTGGGCAGATTTTAATCCAACTCTTATATCTCCACAGTTAAATTGACTCTCCTTCTATTAATTTGTTAGTCTGTGTTTCATTTAACCCAGCCCCCATTTTAGAAAAAGTCTGACACAACATACATAGTTATAAAATTACACTTTATTCATATATATTAAATATTGATAAACTAAACAAACACATTACTTTCCATTTGGGTGTAATCACAATTGTCAGTGATATTCTGAAGCACCAGGTGTAAGATGAGATGAGATGCTATGTTTTTATCAGGGCACAAGTCATATCGCCTTGACACATTCAAGTGCTGTCTGACATGCCATCAAAGTGGTGGCTCAGAATGCAGATCTAGTCTCAGATAAGTAGTGACTAGGTGGCATCATTTCATTTATCAGCGTTCATTACATCATCAAGTGAAATAAGTGCACAACCCACAGATTCTTGCTTAGGTTAGCTGCCTAGTTGGCCCCTGAGATAAATCCTTGAAATCCCATAGACTTGCCTAGTTAGTCTTAGGAATTATAAATAACATATATTAATAGATACTCATTTTCATGACATAAAAGTTACTATTATAAATACTCTGATAAGTCTAAATATATATTCCCCATATAAATAATGTAAAATATTAAATATTAATAAATAGATTTAGATTTTAAAATTCAAATATTGCAGGCAGGAGGGCCATTACATTGATGCTCTCCGGCCTCGAAAGAGATTCTGACTTCTCTTCCGCTTTCTGAGGTTAGATTTTGGTGACAGGTCATTCATCACTTTGATGAGTTCATTTATGGCTTTGCGCTGGATCTGCAGATCATCCACCTATTGGGAAAGAAAACAGCAAAATTAATTTCAGGCATATGAGTCATTAGGATATTCTGCTGTCTAGGCCCAAGAAAATCGAAGTATTCTTTAAAACAAATTATTTTCACTAGCAGTAATGAACTTTATTTAATAGGTAATGTTGAAGACTAAAATTATAACAATTCAATTGATAGTTGTGCTGTAACAGGATGGAGCACATCACTTATCCATAAATTTATCACTTTAGGGATCTGAAAATTATATAGTGAAAAAAACCCAGAAGTAGAGTGACAAAAAATGTGGGTGTGAATTTTGTGTGTGCAGTACATTTGACTTTAAACCAGTCACTGAAGCTCTCCAGATCTCTGTTTTCTCCACTAAGTATGAGGAGATTGTTTAGATGATCCCTAGGGTCTCTGTCACTTCTATCACTTAGTACCTAGTCTTTGCTGTAAGTATCAAATGAGTTACTACAGGCAATGGCTCTCACGTTTGGTGCGTAAAAGAGTAACCTGAGGACCTAATGAAGAACTCTGACACCAAGGTAGATGAAATCGGACTAGGCCTCAGCCATTGTGTGGTTACCAACATCACCAGGTGATTTAGGCACCACCCAAGTTTGAAAACCACTGGTATAGGTTCAGTACTTTATAAACACCAAGTTCTAGAAGGAGGAAAACCATAATTTTTAATTTCCTCCAAATTAGGTCAGTCTCATCATTTCCATGATGGGATTAAAAATAAACACTGGTCTTATTTAAATGGTAATAATCAATTACTGGTATTATATAATAAAGTCAGTTATGAAAGCAATCTTCCTGTACCCTGCCTTCCATTCCAGCAAATTGAACTATTTTCTCACTCTTCCCAGTAGGACCATATAGGTGAATTCATGCTTCATAAAATGAGGACCATTTGCTTTCATCTTTGCTCTGCCACAACATTTCTTTCTAAAGCTGGAAACACTGCAGCCACCTTGCAACGTTTCTGAGAATGACTAGGAGATTCTAAGTTACAAGACAAAAAGGCAAAACATGCCTTAAATGTGTTCACATTTGAGCAAAAGACAACAATAGTTGAACACTCCCTCAAGACTGCACATTGTGAAGCAGGAGGCTTGGAGCTTCCACAAGGATGGGACCAACCTATTGTTTTCAAAGCCCAGTTACAACAGAGTAGACAAATTTCTACCAGCTGTGTGTTTACAGGTGATAAATTTTACTTTCCAGTTTTCTAAGCATCACCAAGAAACTAAGGGACTTCTCTAAGACTGAACAGCAGCCAGAGGCAGCACTGGGTTAGGAACAGTGCCTTTTCATTTTCTAGCCTGCAATCAATGGAGATCTGCTGAACATGGAAAACATTACGTATAATTTTTCCAAGCCACTCTCATACCATCTAATATATGCAGACTAGAGAAATCTTGACGAGCAATCACTTATTTCAGTTCCTGGGTGTTTATATGAGATTGTTGAGAGGCAGACTGGGTTAGAGCAAGAGCTGGTACAAATCCTGAAAGCACAAGTCATAATGGGACCCCTCCTCTTCTCACCTAAGCCTATTTATACAAAAGCCAACTCTCCCCCCAACCCCCCAAAAAATCTGGAGGCCTTTGTCCCTTAGATGAAATTTTGGAAAATGTGACTTGTCCTTATGCTTCAAAGTTATCTTTCAGCTTCTAAAAACTTTAAAGATTCATTCATAGGACAATTCTACCTATTTTCTTTCTAAAAACAAACGCAGTCACCTCTCCTTGGGCTATGCAATCTGCATGGTTGACCAGAGTTCGACAGTGGGAGGGCCTTTGTCGCCTCGAAGGCTGTTCCTTTCTCCTATCTCATTGTCATCTTCTAACCATGGCATTGTAGAATTTTAGAGCAAAGGAGACCATAGAAATTACAGTGAACTCAACAGGCTCCTTTTAAGACGAGGAAACAGCCCCGGCCAGGCCTGTGATTCATCTGAAGTCACACATTTCTTTGGTGGCTAAGCTGGGCGGAGCACACATCTTCTTCCCTCTCCCTCCCACTGCTCTTTCCATTAAGACATGCAACCTATTCAAAGCAAAAGAATTTCCAACACAGAGACAAGGGGCAATGGGAGAATTGGTTTTCAATACTCTGCCCCCATCGCCCCAACTCCTTCTCTGCTTCCTCCTCACGGATTTGTCCATTCACCCATCTTTGTGCGATAGGCATAATGCCAGTATTTTCCCAAAATCACAGACTTAAAGTGCCTCCGATAACTGACTCTGCAAAGTCACCCAAGGCAAAAGAGAACTAGCAAAGAGGCATTTCGACTACAAGTTCACTTCAGAGCTTTATACCCGGTATCTAATTTCTATTTTCTGGGAATGAAGTGCTTTGTAAGAGCCTCTGCAATGATACCAAAGAAGGCATGAAGATCATCTCACCGGAATTTGAATCAGCTTTTTGAAGTCCTCCAGTTTCTCAGAGCTGCCATTCAAGAACTTCTGAAACATGTCTTGCTTGATGATATCCATGCTCCTTTGAATGACCTGGTTATCTTTGAGGTTTTCAAAGAGTTTGAAGTAGAAGGAGACAATTTGGCTCTGAATAATTTTTTTGTCACTCTCCTTGGGAGAAAAGAGCACAAAGAGAGGTTGATGTGAATTTATCCATCAGAAAAAAAGCAACAGGAAAATCAGCCAAATGGAAATGTTCAACTTACCTCTTTCCAATTCTTCAAAATGTCTGAGAAAAGAGGCCCACCCTTAGCTACATCTGGGTTACTTGCATTCTGGAAAATAAAACAACACAAGAAAAAATTGGCTTAGAAATAGTCCATAAATTGCTGTAAAAATGTACCTCAAGTTTTATTGAACTTGGATGTTGGCAATATTTACTGATTTTCTTTTCAACACTGTTTAGTTCTAACAAAAAATATTCTCATAAGCTATCATGTTGGATAATAGCCAAAGACTATCATGTGATTTTTGCTTTCTTATTTACTAATATAACATCACAATGAACTCATTCGAGACTGATGATACTTCAACTGTCCCAAATGACTATGGTAAGAAAAAGGTATAGCTTAAAAAAAAAAAAAATCAGCATCATCATCTCACTATAAAATACTGCCCCCCTATGGTATAGGTTTCTGTAACCACTACCTGTGTCCTCCTATAAGGTATTATATCGCCTTTAAAAGATAGCGCCAGCTATAATAGCTAAATTTGGACATATGATAAAATATTTAAAATGCACAAGCTATTTTAATTAACCATAAATAAAATTTTAAGAAATTCATAAAACGAGACAAAAAAAATTTTTTTAATATAAANTTTAAAAGATAGCGCCAGCTATAATAGCTAAATTTGGACATATGATAAAATATTTAAAATGCACAAGCTATTTTAATTAACCATAAATAAAATTTTAAGAAATTCATAAAATGAGACAAAAAAAATTTTTTTAATATAAACTAGATCATAACTCCTACAGAAAAAAATCTCAGCAAGTGACTGAGTCCAAGAGTAATTCACAGACAATCTAGATGGGATAGTAAAATTTTAAAATAAATTTTTAGAGAAAAACACCTATAAGTGTTTTTGTTTTTAAGCCAAATATTTAAAGACTTCATCTTCTTTAATTGATCAACTATTTCAAATGACCATTTTTAATGCTGATCTTGACTTTTGACTGTCACCATTAGAGTAACATGAGAAATCAAAAATTAGCACTCAGCTGTCTTTTCAGTATGCTTACTACTTAACATCATAGTTAAATGGATTCTCATCACAAAATATCAACACTGTGATATATACACATATTGTGCCCATCTTTTGGAGGATTCGTGAATCCCTCCTAAATCTCTGTAGCAAACTGAGCAGAGATCGTTTAGTCAAACAAACAAACACATCTAGCCAACAGTCACAATAACACCAAGTCTTCTCAAAATGACTGAAGACTAGAGATGAGAGCCCATCATAGATAGAATTCCAAGTCAACATCAAATATCAAGTCAATCACAAGAAAGTCTCATTAAAAGATCATACTTACAAAATACTCCTTTAAGTCTTCTATTTCTTTAAAAAATGGGCCCTGGCCATAAGAACCAGAAAAACCCAAAAGCACGCAGAGCAGTAAAGCTAAGAAAGAGCTTGTATATTTCATCGTTTAGGAGAGAGTTAGGCCGGAGTAGTTGAAATTGGTAGCTCCTGTGTTATGATCAGGTCCCAAGGAGGCAGCTGATCTTTCTTTTCTAATTGTTGATCTGCAGATGATCAGAAGAATGTACTGTGTCTCCTTTTGGTGCTGGTATTTATACCTAATTGAAGTCTCATCAAGATTACGTATTTTCACAAGTTTTTTAAGATGAGATGGTGACAGATAGACAAAGATGCTAGTTAGTTGGTATTAATAACTATGGTTTTGTGGCATTTTGGTGTTGTAGTTAGAGTTTCCTTTCAACTCCTTGGGTCTTTTGACGAGGAGACAGACCCATTATGCCCACCCATGCCATTCTTGTGGGATCCTTTGAAAACACTTTCACTTCACACTGTCCAGGGATTGGAAATTTTTGTACACCTCCTCCTTTGCCCTGGTAAAATGTTGACTCCTCATCCAGAGATCACATTGATCATTCTTTTGTGGTTTGAAGCAAGTAAAAAAGGAAATTCTAGGGGCTCTCAAACCTTTACAGAGGGGGTGCCTCTTAAAATTTTTCTTGCAAATAGCCAGAAAGCAAGGAAAGAATGTGGTTAGAAAACCAATGTGGTAGGAAGTCCTTCTATCAAAGACAGTTAGTATAACATTCACCATAGCTCTATGTTCCTCTGACCAGCAATGCCCAACAGAAATATAATGCAAGCCAATTCTCTAATAGCTCCATTACTAAAGGTAAAAAGAAACAGGGAAAAATAATTTTAAAATATATTTTACTTAAAACAATATATCCAAAATGTATCAATATGTATCAACACAGAAAAATATTAATAAAATATTATACATCCTTTTTTGTCACACTAAATTCTAGAAATCTGGTGTTCATTTTATACATATGGCACATCTCAGTTTAGACAGATTCAAATGCTCAGTAGCCACACGAAGCCAGAGGCTACGATATTGAACAGCAAAGCACTAGATGATCAATTGTTCCAAATTATCACTAATAATGGATTCTTTTTTAACTTTTTTATTTCTTTTCATTTCAAATACAAAAAAATAGGAATATTTTCTCCTCCCTTAGTAATTTATTTATGAAATACAGTACTTAGGGATGCCACAGAAGACCCTCTGCTGTTTGGTTCCAGCCCACCTTGTGTTTCAAGGTGTATACACAGCAGTATTGCATTTGTGAATGTAGGCTTGAATTCTGGTTTCACAGCTATCTAGCTATATAATCTGGAGTAAGCTTTTTAACTCTTCTATAGGTAGATTTCCTTATCGTTAAAGTGACCCTAATATTAATATCTCCTCCAGCCTTCAGTTGAAAATTGTCAGGTGATATGAAGTACTAAAACTTTTGCCTGTCATATAGTAAACACTCAGTAGAAGTGAACTGTTCCCAATTGAGGTATGTGGGGTGACTAGTCATTCCTAAAAAAGCACACCCTGAACCTTTGCTCATGCCGTTCCTTGATTTCCCACGTGTGCCTGAGTGATACCCAGGCATTCAAGTCCAGCCTCAAAAATCATTATCTCCATGAGTTCTCTCAAAACTATCCTTAAAAGTAATCTTGCATATTCTCTACATAGGCCTAGGAGAGTGGTTCACGTTTTTCTTAGAGTCTTGGTCCTCCAATCTCATATTAGAGTTAGTTTTGTATCTTCTCCCATACTGGACCAAGTTCCCTAAAATCAGATATTGTTTCATCACTTCTACAGCCCCGTTTTCTTTCCTAAAGGCAATGTAGCTTGAAGATTTGTCCATAGACAGCACTGAATAAAAGTGAGCTTGAATGCTTAATTCAGGGCCTACTTTTCCCTCAAGTTAATTTTCCTCAGGGCTTCCCGCACACACACATGCACAATTTTCCTTAAAGTTCTAACTCCAGTGCTATCAGCACTAATCTGTAGGAAGCTTGTATTTAACTAAAGAGGGCTCATGGTTAATGTTGGAAACATGATGCTATGTCTCTTTAGCCAACTCCAACTTACTGGGAAAATTCCATGTATTATTTTTTGTGACAAAGGCCAGAAAATCCTTTGAGGAACTATCTTCCCCAAAACAAAGTCAAAGAGTATTTGTGGGACCAAAGCCTCATGTAAAGTAAATGAGGAGAGTGGAAATCACATTGCTGCCCTGTTGCTTTATTGCAGCCCCCCTCAAGCAAAAAACAAAAAACAACCCATATAATATGCTTACAGGGTGACACAGTGACAAGAAACCTTTTTCAGAGACTTGAGACAAGTGCATGCACTCAATACTATTCAGGAAACCAAACTCCAAGTTTTTGGAAGGAACATTATTAACATTCTGGAAAGAAGTATAAATTTCTTCTACTCATCCCTTGATTTATGGTGTTAGGCACAGGCAGTTAATAATAGTGAGGTCCATCTTTGGGACATATCATCTAGGGTTTGTAAATTGTGAATTTTTATTCAAAATTACATNTTGGAAGGAACATTATTAACATTCTGGAAAGAAGTATAAATTTCTTCTACTCATCCCTTGATTTATGGTGTTAGGCACAGGCAGTTAATAATAGTGAGGTCCATCTTTGGGACATATCATCTAGGGTTTGTAAATTGTGAATTTTTATTCAAAATTACATATATATATATATACACATATATGGAGTTTTCCAGGTGGCACTAGTGGTAAAGAATCCATCTGCCAATGCAGGTTAGACATAACAAACGCAGGTTTGATCCCCGGGTCAGGAAGATCCCCTGGAAGAGGAAATGGCAACCCAGTCCAGTATTCTTACCTGGAGAACGCTATGGACAGAGAAGCCTGATGGGCTACAGTCCATGGAGTCATAAAGAGTCAGACACAACTGAGCAAGTAAACAACAACAAATGTATATATACATTAGGGACATATTTACAACATGGCCAGATGTTTAGGATTAGTAAATACAAGACTAAAATTCAAGCTCTAATTACTTCTTGATGTCATGACCAAGCACAGCACAGAATTAGGAAATTATAGAGATTATCTATTACCTTGTCCATCATTTTTTAGATTTATAAAATAAGACCAAGGGGGAAAAACTGAAGTGCTGTGCTTAAATTCCTTCAACTGGACAATGCAGAGCTAAGTTTAGAACCAAAACCTTTTCTCTAATCTACCTGTCCCCAATCAATAGCCATTAAAACTACTATATGTGCCAATAATTGTCTTAGACACGTGAATTCAGATAATTACATTCTATCAGGCTTTAATTTCTGGGATTATTTTCTGCAGAATTTGTGAGATTATAGTCACTCTTCATAAATCAACTATATCCCAATAAAAATTTTTTACAAAAATCATCACTCTTCAAATTCTTAAAAAACAGTAAGACTGCAAATAAAAGTTTTGAAATTATTGGTTAGATATCCCAGCAGACCCAGCTTCATGGACATAAGACCCAGCACTTAGAGAAGCCCATATTTGGTTTACTGCTCTGTGGTTACCTTGTTGAAATTCCTAATAAGTTTTAAACAAGGGGCTACCATTTTCTTTTTGCACTGGTTCCCACAAATTCTGTAACTGGTTCAGCATCCCAGGACTGATCCATACCAGGACTGGTCCACTATCTCACAGGATGGAAGTGAATCTCATCCTGCGAGAGTTTCATGGTTTGGGTTTTTTTTTTTTTTTTTCCAGCATAGGATTCGTTTAGTTAGTATATTGTCACTACAATGGTATATTTTTTTTTATCTTTTCCTGTCTTGTCAACTTTACCAAAGAAGGTGGTTCTCTCTCTTTTCTGCCTGTGAAACACCTTTTGTTGCACATGAAACTAGAGGTTTCACACTTTGTTGGCTCAGCCAATACTGTGACTCAAGGATCATTCACCACACAAGAGATCCTTTAAAAGTTTTACAAACCCACCAAGAGCCAAAGCGTGACCAAATTACTAATATGAAGGGACTGCAAACTTTCTTTTTTCTCTTCAGGCAGTCTTCTTTCTAAAAACTGGCCATGGCTACACATTAAGCGTCAGCAAGATTTTCGATCGTTATCTCATACTATCCTCAGGCCTCGCTGAGTAGGTAGTCGTAAGACAAAACTTACACCTTGGTTGCCCTTTTTCCTCTGCGGTTAGAGTCACATCCCTAGTGCTCACAACCGAATTATCTCTTCCAGACTTTGGGGTAGATTTCTTCCACCAAGTATGAGTCAATATTGGATCCATGCCCCCACGCTGTCTTGACTCCCGGAACTCCTGACATCACGCAAGCTGAGCCTACGGAAGAAAATGATTTACAGAATGGAAGTCCACGCGGAGTCAGATTTTCCCCGCAATTTGACTCAAAAATCCCATATGTTAGAGGAGAGTTTTCTGAATCTCCCTTTTTCTTTCATGTCCTCTGGGCAACTTTGAGAGTCGATTCAAACAATATAAGAAACATTATACTTATGCATACTGTATGCTGTATACCTCTGTATTATATGTATAATGTATACTTGTGCAATACAGTTATCAGGTTATAGTATTTTCAATTTAATGTCAAAGGAAACTGTACTGTGTTCATCTAGGGATTCACGGTCATGTTTTGAAGGTCATATTTTTATTCCACAAGGAATTTTAAAGCATCTACTGTGTGCTAAGTACTATGATTGACACAGGAATGGGACAGTTTTGTTGTGACACACCTGAAGCAACTTAACACACACAACTCCAAGCATAGATAGGGTCTCAAAAGAATCAGACACAACTTTGCTACTAAAACAAAAGCTCCATGTCTATAACTTAAGTAGATAACAGTGAGGCTAACTGGCAGGAGCATATGTCACCATATTGGGAGCTAGGGTTGATTCCATTGCTGGTTACTGGGTAGGTATCCACATTCTCCTTTTATTCTCCATATATGTACATCTTTCCCAGGCAGTTCATATAAGTGAAGAAGACTGATTATTGTATACAGAGAAAAACACATATCTGACTTGTATGGATGTGAGAGTTGGACTGTAAAAAAGTCTGAGCAATAAAGAACTGATGCTTTTGAACTGTGGTGTTGGAACTCTTGAGAGTCCCTTGGACTGCAAGGAGATCCAACCAGTCCATTCTGAAGGAGATCAGCCCTGGGCTTTCTTTGGAAGGAATGATGCTAAAGCTGAAACTCCAGTACTTTGGCCACTTCATGCAAAGAGTTGACTCATTGGAAAAGACTGATGCTGGGAGGGATTGGGGACGACAGAGGATGAGATGGCTGGATGGCATCACTGACTTGATGGACATGAGTCTGAGTGGACTCCGGGAGTTGGTGATGGACAGGGAGGCCTGGCGTGCTGCGATTCATAGGGTCACAAAGAGTCGGACACGACTGAGCTACTGAAACTGAACGGACATGTATAGCATTCCCTCCCTCTGTAGCCTTGGCAGATGTCACTAGTTAGCTATGGCGTTCTTTCCTATTAAGATGTAGACTCCAAATCTTTTTCAACACTTAAATCTACCAATTCATTAGTGTTTCATTATCTCTTTGTCCTCTTAGGGCAAAGGTTTACTTGTTGCTATGCCTCTTATTGAGATGAGTTCTTACAAAAAAGCAAAAGATAAAAACTCTTCCTCCAAGAACATTAGTATTAGAGAAAAATTAAAATTCATAAAGTAATATAGGGGAAAGACCTTTGGTCTGAGAAGGAGTCTCAATTTTTGGTCCTAGAATCTACTGCTGGTATGATGTGGGAATTTGAGCAAAGCCTTTACCCATGCTTTACATCTTAACATTTGAAGAGTTGGATTCAATGAACTATGTTTCTTTCGATTTCTAACAGTCTATGTTTCTACAACTATGATTTATGAGGAATATATTACTGAGAACTAATATTATACGAGCTAAAGATTCCAACAGACTTAGGAATTCAAACAAAAATACAGCCATCCTTCAGCATCACAAGAGATTAGTTCCAGGACCTTAGTGAATACCAAAACCCACAGATGCTCAAGTCCACTTTATAAAATCACATAGTTCAGTGGGCCCTCCATATCTGTAGGTTTCACATCAGTGCTTCCAATTAACTTCCATGAATAATGTAGAGGTGCTCAGTCATTCAGTCATATCTGACTCTTTTTCAGCCTGCATGGACTGTAGCTCACCAGGCTCCTCTGTCCAAGGGATTTTCTAGGCAAGAATACTGAAGTGGGTTATCATATCCTCCTCCAGAGGATCTTCCCAACCCAGGGATCAAACTCACATCTCCGGCATCTCCTGCATTGGCAGGTGAATTTTTTTACCACTGGAAGCCACCTGGGAAGCCCCATTCCAATAATTCAGAGTTCATTATTACACAAGAAAATATGAATGAACACAAAATGCTTTAGAAAATACTTTGGGATAAAAGATAAAATTCAAAGAAAGGACAAAGTTTGGAGGAAACAAAAACCAAGCAAAAGAAAAAAAAATATTTTTAAGTAAGAGAAGATTCATGAACCAAGAAAATACAGAGAAAAAGAATCTCTTAGAACTTAAAACCATAGCAACAGACAAATCATTTAAAAATCAGGGTTGAAAGATAAAGTTGCAGAAATCTTCAAGAATAAACAAATTGACCAAGAGCTGGAAAATGTAAAGAAAATTACAAAAGCTTCTAAAGAAATAAATAGTTCAGAAACCCCAGCACCTAAATTATGAGAGCTCCAGAAAAGGCAAAGGAACAAAGGAAGAAAATTATCAAGGAACTGTAAGAAAATTTCTCATAGCTGCAACATGTGAGTTTCCAAAATGAAAAACCCAATGAATTTCTAGCAAAATGAATTTAAAAATACGGACCCTAAAGTATATTTTTAAATTTCAGAGACCTTTGTAAACAAAGAATATTCTCAAAATTCAAGAGAGAAAAACAGGGCACATTCAAATGATAAGGAGAGAATGCTATCAAACTTCTCAATAGCAATTCTGGAAGCTAAAGATCAATATATTCAAATATCTGAATAAATCTGAATAAAATCATGTCCAGACTTGAATTTTATGCTCAGCCACACTATCAATTAACTGTTAAGATGAGGACATTTTTCATTCATGCAAGATCTCATAGCTTTATTTCCCATGTACACTTTCTCATAAAGGAACTTGAGAAAGCTGAGAAAGTATTTAACCAAAATAAAAAACTAAATCACAGAAGAAGATCTGGGATCCAGGAAATGGAGGATCCAACACAGGGAGGAAGCTAAGAGATTTCCAAGTGTGTTACGAAGATCGTGCCCTTAGAGATAGATGTGCAGCAGGCCTACAGGACAACCAGAAGCTTGTTGGAACTGAAGGACTAAAGAATCCTAGAGGGATGTCTCCAAGAAAAAAAAAAAAGTAAATGTGTTTGACTGTACTATAAAAAAAATGTCAGCTTTATCAGAGTTTGGAGTGAAGAGATGATAACTTGGTGCTAGATATGTGTAAAACTAAGGAAACCAACCAAACACCAATTATAATATTAATTTTGGGAAAAACAAATGTGCAAGAAAAAAAATGTAAAAACGTACAACATATATTGTGAACAATATTTACCTAGTCATAATCATATAAACTTTAACAAAAGGTAATATAGCTATCATGGGAAGATAGGAGAGAGGGGTAGTCGAGTATATGTATATAGGGTAAAAGTAAGTCAGTCATAATTTGCTATAGTAGGAAGTGTATAGATGCTATCTAAAGTGGGTAAGAAATTTTTAGTGATTTAAAGCCAAGTAGAAGTTGAGCTAAAAATGAAAGCTAAATGAATTGAAAGTGATTATCTTGGACGTGTATTTCAGAAATAGAAATGCACAAATAAGAGAGAGCTACTGACTTTGTGTCATAAGCTTTATTGTATTTATGAAGTTTTATAATTTCCAAGACTACCCTCATTTCTGACACCAAATTCAAGTTCAGAAGTTTCCCAGGCCATCTCCAGGTTCAATAATTTGCTGAAAGCCATCACAGAACTCAGAAAAGGCATTATATCCATGATTATGGTTTATTACAGCAAAAGAATACAAATTAAAATCAGCAAATGAGCACAGGATCCAAGAGTGTTCCATATGCAGAGCATTCATTTTCCCTCCCCCAGTGGGGTCATAGCAGAACAAACTTCTGTCGGTAATGATGTGTGACAATATGCATGGAGTATCGTCATCCTGGATGGTGTCCAACTCTTACGACCCCATAGACTGTAGCCTGCTAGGCTCCTCTATCTATGGGATTCTCCATGCAAGAATCCTGGAGTGAGTTGCCACTTCCTTCTCCAAGGGATCTTCCAAAGTCAGGAATAGAACCCAGGTCTCCTGCACTGCAGGCAAATTCTTTACCGAGTAAACTACAAGGGAAGCAGTTTTTATCAGGGCTTGGTCATATAGACATGCTTGACTAATCACATGACTGACCATAGTCTTCAGCCCTTCCAGAGGTCAAACTGATACCTATACCCCCAAAGTGTAAAGTGGAAGTGTTGGTCGCTAAGTTGTGTCTGAGTCTTTGTAACCCCATGGACCATAGCCCCCGAGGCTCCTCTGTCCATGGAATTCTCCAAGCAAGAATACCGGAGTGGGCAGCCATTTCCTTCTCCATGGTATCTGCATGACTCAGGGATCCAATCCAGGTCTCCTGCATTACAGGCAGATTCTTTACTGTCTGAGCCACCAGGAAAGCCCCAGGCACACTGGTAGCAGAAACTATCTGACATGCCCCAAGGTCCCCAGTAAACAGTGATACTCTTATCAGATGGAACAGTCCAAAAGCTTCAATGGTACCAACCTCTTTGCTGTCAGCAAAGACCACATTTCTCTGCATGCTTGCTTAATCACTCAGTGGTATCCGACTCTTTGCCACCCCATGGATTGTAGCCCACCGGCTTCTCTGTCCGTGGAAAATTTTTTTTCAGGCAAGAATACTGGAGCGGGTTGCTGTTTCTTACTCCAAAGGATCTTCCCAACCCCAAGGATAGTGACCCCATCTCCTGCATCTCCTACATCTCTCTCCAGACAAGGTTAATCCATTACTGCACAGTGTTATTTGCTTTTTTTGTAGTTTATTCTACCATAACATTTGTTTTCTTTTTATATGATTGCCTCATACCCAAATGACAAATAGGAAAATGATGTTGATAAAATTCAGAATTCATTTTGGTTCATACTGGATTTCTCCCAGCATGTTAATCAAGCACAATCAAGGCAATTCAGTACAAGCTTTGTCACCACCGAAAGAAAGCCTTAGCAATACACGAAGACCTTAAATAGAAAGTCAAAGGTTGCAGAAGTGTTTTACTTTAATGCACATAGTGCTGTACTTTTCACTAGCTGGGAAGCAGTGAGTGCAGATGAAGAAGCTGAAAGGATTTAGCCTCCAGTTAAAAAACAATGGGTTAAGAAAAATGGCTCCACCCCAGATATCATTTCTAATTGGGATACAAACATTCTCTATCAAAGGCAAATGTATTGCATCTCAAAGGAGGAAGCTGCAGGCCAAGTTGTAAGGCTGCAAGGAATTGATTCACTGTGATGATAGAGGAAAACTTCCCTAGAGATTTAACAATGCTTGTAGTTTGATTAGAATTTTTATTGTTTTGTTGTTTTACTGTTGATACTCTGATTACAAAGTTCAATCGCAGTCAAATGGATGGTCCCAAATCTAATTGTCCCCATAGGTCTTGTTATTTTTAGTTTGAGATTTTTCAGAATGTGAGGCTTTTCAAGAACATATAAAATGTTAAAGCAATAATACCTTTACATGTGTTACTTTGATACAAGTAAAATCATTAAAAAAAAAAAAAACNTGGTATGGTCTCCCAGGCTTCCAGGTTCTTGACTAACCCCAAATAAGGCATAGAATACCTCCTCCTCACCAGCTTCTCAGGAGACCTAGCATGTTGCTCGACTCTTTGACAGAGAGGAATTAATGCCTGTCCTTGATGAGCAATGTCCTAGAGGCTTAGAGAATTAAAGATATTTGACAGCTGGACTCAGCCAGCTGGCAGTTTACTCAAGTGGCAGAATCTGGTCAATAGGAAAAAGGAAAGAGCCACAATTAGCGAATAAAAAC
The DNA here is from genome assembly GCA_006410875.1 of Neotragus pygmaeus. NCBI lineage: Eukaryota > Metazoa > Chordata > Mammalia > Artiodactyla > Bovidae > Neotragus > Neotragus pygmaeus. The sequence continues at coordinate 1,230,542 of SJYV01004530.1, read as the reverse complement.
CACCTTTCCTTTTCCTGAAAGTTATATTGGAAAAGGATTCTACTCTTAGAATATGTAAAATCTAGAATCAAAAAGGAGCTCTAGAAGCAAAGGACGGATCAATTCTAGTTACTTTTTATTTTAAGTGAATTCTTGAACGTGAGTCTTTGTTTTAAAATTTTATATACATTTTGAAGTTTTATAATAACTAAAGGTGGCTGGTTTTCAGGTCTTAAACTTCTCCAAGAGGAAAAGGCTTGCCTTGAAAGCCTTTCTAGCTTAAAACAATGCTTCAGCAAGCCCTTACTTAGGAATCGTGAGCAACCTTGCTCTTTCTCAAATGGTTCCACTCAGAAGTCATTGCTATTTACTCCCTGCCAAATGGCTGGGCTACTCTCAACTCTGCTGCCTCCCAGAATTCATCTCCAGGCAAATTTGCCTTGTGGCCACTCCCAGTTGATCTGCTTCTGTGCTCCTGAGCATGGGGACAGATCCAGAGGCTGTAATACACTTAGGCAGTATTTTCCCTTTGGACTGCCAGCCTGACTCAGACCCAGGTGGGTGGTGATTCAAGTTGAAACAAACATGGGCTCGGTCCAAGCCTTTGGTTTTGATCTGCAGGAAAACTCTGTAATGTGTGCCAGGGAAAAGCAATTTAAAAAACAATAATAATATGCAGGGAATTGTTACATAAGACCTAAGACTGCTTTAGGGTCCCTTGGCTGGGCTGTTTAAAATGCTATATTGTGAGAAGAAAAGTGTAAAGTGGAGGCATATTACAACTAAGTTTTGGTATAAAAGCATAGCCTTTTAAAGGAAGCTGGAGTTGAAGTGCTCCTTGTAAAGGACTTTGAGGCCATCATCCTTCAGCTTCTCAAGAAGTCAGCCCAATGGCTGATGTTAGTTTCTCCCAAATTGTGAGCGTGTTGGAAGGTGATGAATTACAAAGCCAAGAAGAATCTTCTCATTCTTGTCCTCATCCTCTGGTGAGAAACTATTACAAGCAGACTCTTTACCATCTGAATCATCAGGGAAGCCCATATCACTGTATAATGTAATAATATAAGTAATATCCTTTAAAAGAAATTAGGTATAAAAGGAGATGTCTTGAGCTCTAAATTTATTTATGTGNTTTTAAAGGAAGCTGGAGTTGAAGTGCTCCTTGTAAAGGACTTTGAGGCCATCATCCTTCAGCTTCTCAAGAAGTCAGCCCAATGGCTGATGTTAGTTTCTCCCAAATTGTGAGCGTGTTGGAAGGTGATGAATTACAAAGCCAAGAAGAATCTTCTCATTCTTGTCCTCATCCTCTGGTGAGAAACTATTACAAGCAGACTCTTTACCATCTGAATCATCAGGGAAGCCCATATCACTGTATAATGTAATAATATAAGTAATATCCTTTAAAAGAAATTAGGTATAAAAGGAGATGTCTTGAGCTCTAAATTTATTTATGTGGTGTGCTTAGTCTCTCAGTCAACTCTGACCGTTTGTGATCCCATGGACTGTAGCCCTTCAGACTCCGCTATCCATGGGGATTCTCCGGGCAAGAATACTGGAGTGGGTTGCCATGCCCTCCTCCAAGAGATAGTGTAAATCCAAGGACTGAACCCAGGTCTCCCACACTGCAAGAGGATTCTTTACTGTCTAAGCCACCAGGAAAACCCAAATTGATTTATAGTTTAAGTAAATTTTTACTTAAGACAACATAGGCCCAAATCAACATCAAGGTCATTTATTTCTCCTTTCCCATCATTCAATTTTAATCTACAGAATGAGGTGGATCATTGTAAAAAAGTATCCAAGTAAGTCTCATTAAAATTTTATAAAACATGAATTGTTAAAATGATTGCTTCAGTTCTCCATTTATTAATGTAATGCTGACATATCACTTATAGAAAAATTACTTATACTCCAGTTTTTCTCTGGTTAAATATTTTTATTATTAACATTATAAAGCATATTTAATGCTCATAAGTCCTATGAATGTGTGTAATAACAATCAGCTTAAATTAAACTATTTTTGTGCATCTCCCTGACCTGTATATAGATTTCTCAAGAGGCAGGTCAGGTGGTCTGGTATTCCCATCTCTTTCAGAATTTTCCACAGTTTATTGTGATCCACATAGTCAAAGGCTTTGGCATAGTCAATAAAGCAGAAAGAGATGTTTTTCTGGAACTCTGTTGCTTTTTCCATGATCCAGCGGATGTTGGCAATTAGATTTCTGGTTCCTCTGCCTTTTCTAAAATCAGCTTGAACATCTGGAAGTTCACAGTTATAAGGGACTGGAATGCAAAAGTAGGAAGTCAAGAAACACCTGGAGTAACAGGCAAGTTTGGCTTTGGAGTAGGGAATGAAGCAGGGCCAGGGCTAATAGAGTTTTGCCAAGAGAATGCACTGGTCATACCAAACACTCTCTTCCAACAACACAAGAGAAGACTTGTAGAGTCATGGACATCACCAGATGGTCAACACCAAAATTAAATTGATTACATCCTTTGCAGCCAAAGATGGCGAAGCTTTATACAGTGAGCAAAAACAAGACTGGAAGTTGACTGTGGCTCAGATCATGAGCTCCTTATTGACAAATTCAGACTTAAATTGACGAAAGTAGGGAAAACCACTAGACCATTCAGTTATTATATAAATCAAATCCCTTACGATTGATTATACAGTAGAAGTGAGAAATAGATTTAAGATACTAGATATGATAGAGTGCCTGATGAACTATGGATGGAGGTTCGTTACACTGTACAGGAGACAGGGATCAAGACCATCCCCATGGAAAAGAAATGCAAAAAAGCAAAATGGCTGTCTGAGGAGGCCTTACAAATAGCTGTGAAAAGAAGAGATGTGAAAAGCAAAGAAGAAAAGGAAAGATAAAAGCATCTGAATGCAGAGTCCCAAAGAATAGCAAGGAGACATAAGAAAGCCTTCCTCAATGATCAATGCAAAGAAATAGAGGAAAACAACAGAATGGCAAAGACTAGAGATCTCTTCAAGAAAATTAGGGATACCAAAGGAACATTTCATGCAAAGATGGGCTCAATAAAGGACAGAAATGGTATGGACCTAAGAAGCAGAAGATATTAAGAAGAGGTGACAAGAACACACAGTAGAACTGTACAAAAAAGATCTTCATGACCCAGATAATCATGATGATGTGATCACCCACCTAGAGTCAGACATCCTGAAATGTGAAGTCAAGTGAGCCTTAGAAAGCATCACTACGAACAAAGCTAGTGGAGGTGATGGAATTCCAGTTGAGCTATTTCAAATCCTGAAAGATGATGCTGTGAAAATGCTGCACTCAATATGCCAGCAAATTTGGAAAACTCAGCAGTGGCCANGAGGGAGATGGAAGGGAGGTTCAAAAGGGAAGGGATATATGCATACCTGTGGCTGACCCATGTTAAGGTTTGACAAAAAAAAAAACACAAAATTCTGTAAAGCAATTATCCTTCAATAAAAAAATAAATTAAAAAGAAAAAAAAACCTGATCTCCAATGTGATGATATTTGGAGGTGGAGCCTTTGGGAGGTGATTTTGTCATGAGGGCAGAGCCCCCAAGAATAGGAAGGAGATCCCGAAGGGATGATCCTTTGCCTCTCCACCATTTGAAGTCACAGCAAAAAGGCAGCTTTCAATGAATCAGGCTATCACCAGACATGGAATCTGCTAGCACCTTAATCTTGAACTTTGCAGCTTCTAGAACTGTGAAAAATCAATCTCTCATCTACAAGCCACCCGGTTTGTGGTATTCAGTTATAGCAGCCTGAATGGACTAAGATAGTTACCCTCTTTGAATGTAACACTTGTTTACCGCCAGGATTCTCTCTGATACAGTAGTCTGGCACAGAGAACAACCCGTGCAATATCCTGATGTGAGGGAAGACTTGGAGTGTGCTCTCCGTGATGCTCACTCACATCGCCCACTGGATGCTGAAATTTGTTTGTCTTGTGGGCTTGGGGAAGCACGTGATCGCCACACTCCTCTGAGCTTCCCTGCTGCCTTAGGCAAGGCTCCAACTTTCTATTGGCCTCAGGGTATAACCAAATGCCTTCTCCATTGAACGTCTCTTATTTTTGCCTACCAAGCATCCAATCCTCTTCTGATTATTATAATTTGATTTCCCTTTGGGGAATCAATTTTTTCCTTCTCNGGCAAGGCTCCAACTTTCTATTGGCCTCAGGGTATAACCAAATGCCTTCTCCATTGAACGTCTCTTATTTTTGCCTACCAAGCATCCAATCCTCTTCTGATTATTATAATTTGATTTCCCTTTGGGGAATCAATTTTTTCCTTCTCTCAAACTATGTCGGTGTACCAGATTGCCCAATTGAATCAGAAATTAGAGTGTGGTTTGTTGGGTTAGTAAGAATCAACTTGGGGTGTTTGTGGAAGCTATTGGGGAAAAAGATCTCTTTTCTTTGGGACTGATGTATTGAAAGAAATTTCTGGGGCCATCTCATGGATACAAGAGCTGACATAGGAGGAAATCTGAATTGAGAGACAGAGAAAGAGAAGATGAGAAATACTGGTGACATCATTTGAGCCCTTGATGCGGAAGGACATGCCCTTGAAATTTTCACTTATGTAAGATAATTGACACTTGTATTTTAACTAAACCATTTTAAGTTGGATTTTTGTCACTTTAAAAAAAGAGAATTCAACTAAAACTGCTATAAGGGCCCTTCTAGTTTCATTGTTTTAGGAATTTACATGTTCTTCACACCAGAGACANATGTAAGATAATTGACACTTGTATTTTAACTAAACCATTTTAAGTTGGATTTTTGTCACTTTAAAAAAAGAGAATTCAACTAAAACTGCTATAAGGGCCCTTCTAGTTTCATTGTTTTAGGAATTTACATGTTCTTCACACCAGAGACATAACATTTAATGTCAGCTACAATGGGTAGAATCTACAATGGGTACAATGCTGGAGAAGACTGTTGAGAGTCCCTTGGACTACAAGGAGATCCAACCAGTCCATCCTAAAGGAGATCAGTTCTGGGTGTTCATTGAAAGGACAGATGTTGAAGCTGAAACTCCAATACTTTGGCCACCTGATGAGAAGAGCTGACTCATTTGAAAAGACCCTGATGCTGGGAAAGATTGAGGGCAGGAAGAGAAGAGGACGACAGAGGATGAGATGGTTGGATGGCATCACCGCCTCAACGGACATGAGTTTGGGTGGACTCCAGGAGTTGGTGATGGACAGGGAGGCCTGGCATGCTGCAGTCCGTAGGGTCCCAAAAAGTCAGACACGACTAAGCAGCTAAACTGAACTGAATGTGCTAGAAACATCCTTCTAGGCACTGCGGATGCAACAATAATTTTAAAAGGAGATAAAACCCCTGTCCCCATGGCTCTTACACACTGGTGGAAGAATTTGACAATACAAACAGTTAAATAATGTCAGAAAGGACTATTGTTTGAAAAAGTAAGTAGAGAAAGAGCTTCTGTTTATTTTTTTATTGTGGTAAAGTATATATAACATAAAACTTGGTATCTTAACTATATTCAAGTGACCAGTGTAGCAGTATTAACTGCATTCATATGGTTGGGCAACCATAAGCACCATCCTTCTACAGAACTCTTTCCATCTTACAAAACTGAAACTCTATACCCATTAAACAATATCTTCCCATGACTGCCTCTCCCTTGCCCCTGGCAAACTCCATTCTATTTTCCTTTAAAAAAAGCTTCCCCTTTCCCCCTGCATCCAAGCTTCATTAAACCAATATTCTACTTCATTAAACCAATGCTATGGGTTTGACTCTTTTTTTTAACTTCACATCTGGGATCATGTAATATCTGTCGATATCTGGTTTATTTCACTTAGCATAATGTCCTCCGGGTTCATTTATGTTATCACAAGTGGCAGAATTTCCCTTTTAAAAGCTGAATAATATTTCATTAGATATATATAGATGGGCTTCCCTGATGGCTCAGATGGTAAAGAATTCACCTGCAATGCGGGAAACCTGAGTTCAAGCCCTGGGTTGGGAAGTTCCCCTGGAGAATGCCATGGCAACCCACTTCAGTATTCTTGCCTGGAGAATCCCTATGGACAGAGAAGCCTGGTGGGCTACACCCCATGGGGTCACAAAGAGTTGGACACAACTGAGTGACTAAGCACAGCACAGGTATATACATATCTATCTACATATACCACATTTTTTTCATCTATGTTGCTTCCTTGTCTTAGCTATTGTGACAAATGCCACAGTGAACAAGGGCAGACAGGTCAAAGAAGGTTTCTGTGAGGAATGGACATTTGAGCAGAGACCTGACTATAGGGAGTCAGTGTCATGACTGGGAGGATTGTGACCAGGCAGAGAAAATAGCGACATGAAAACACCCAGCACGGGCACATCCTGAGCTGGGGCTGGGTTAGAGCAAGAAAGCTGGTGTGGCCAGACCTATGGAGTAGGTAGCGTGGTTAGAGAAATAGCTAGTGACCAGGTAATAGGGGAAAAAGTGTATTCTATTATAGTTAACAAATGGGTAGCTTCCACTGGGTTTTGAGCAAGAGAGTGAAATGATCTGACATACGTTTTAACAGGATCTTTATGGGCTGGTGAAAGGAAATTAAGCTCCAGAGAGGCAAAAGTAGAACCGAGAGACCAATTAAGAGGCCCCTCCAGTGGTCCAGAAAATTCCAAAAGAAGCTCTAAAAGGTCAAACTTATGTCAAGTGCCACAGGCATTCTGCATTGGGACCATGGAGTCTTAGCCACTGGGCATTTGGGAAGTCCCCTGATGGCTTCATAATCTCTAGCCCAGAGACAATTAGCTATGGAGTCATGTAAAAAATGATGCTCTCCCAATAAACCATGTATACAAGATAAACCAGGTTAAATAAAGGAGATTTGCTGGACAGACAAATAGTAGGTGCCCATCACATAGGTTTAATTGACAAATTAGCTGACAAAAAGTGATTATTTAAAAGTTAGATAATTATATCCTCTTAACTTAGGATCATATTTCAACATTAGTGTGTAAAAGAAATACTAGCTGTGAAATTTCTGTTTTGTGAAGCTAGGATTGTATCTTCCTCCTAAAATAAAAAAATCCATGAAAATATTGCTTTGATGATAAACTCATCTTTTAAGTGCACATGCTAAAATTTAATTGGTAATTTTTAAATTTTTATAATCTATCACAAAAAATGCACAGCATTCTCAGAGCCAAACATAGTAGCAACAACAACAAAACCCACTAAGCTTAAAATTATTACCCACTGTATTGGGAAAGATATTTAAAATTAGATTCTTTTCATTCATTATCAAAAAGTAGCATGCCAAAAATCAAAGCCTGAAAATCACTCCTGGAGGTAAATATACTTTACTTTGATAAATAGCATTTATCAAGTAAGACATTATTTATATGCTTGTCCATGTTATTCATCCTTGGAACTTCATTTCCCACTATAATTTTATTCATTAGTTCATACAACACTGTTTATCTTTTTTACATAGTAGCACTAGCATTTTAAAGATTCATGTATATTAATAACTCTTTCAAAATCCACATTATCTTTCACCTGTGAATAAAGCAGCCATTGTCTTAACTCCTCATTCTCACAGTTCTGCTACTTTTATATACTAATGGCCTCTTAATCTCTGGAGCAGAGACCTCTCTCCCCAGGACCTCTGACCCACTCATGCCACTGTTGAGTAGACACCCCTAGATGGATGCTAACTTACTTAAGACTCCTTTTTCAAGAAGGATTAGAAACCAACCTGAGTTAGCTTAAGAAAAAAAAAACATAATTTATTCTAAGGACCCATGTTTTGCTCAGAGATTCCAAGGCAAAAAGTTCAGCCATGGTTCAAGAGACCTCTTCTCTCTGTATGTCTCTTTCTGATTATAGGCTACATGATTTCTCATCACCTTTCTTTGCATATTTGCTTATTTGCTTCATCTTTCTTTGCCTGCATATTTGTTTGTTTCTTCTCTCACAGGACAAAAAAATGGGCATCTCACAGTTCCAGAGTCTTTACTTGTCCTGTGGTTTCAGCCAGAGGCAGAGACTCGACTGTCTCTGAATCACAAATCGAATTTCAAATAGGATTAAATGATCCGTCCGGATCGCCTGTTGTCAGCCTTACAAAACCCACATGCATTCTAGGGTCTCTATACCCTGTGATGCAATGAAGCCAGTAACTACATTTCCCAGAATCCTCTTCTCTGTCTATTCCTTGGCTAGCGTGGGCCAGTTAAGGCACTTGCATAAGATTTAGAAGGTAGAAGAGAGGAAAAGCCATTATCTTCTTGAGAGAGACACATGGACAGGTATGAGGCTCAAAGTGGCTTCTGAACAAGCTCCCAGAGAATTTCCCACATCAGTGCTACAAACTAAGATGGTGCATAGAAGCCTCCTCCAGGTTTTTGAGCGTCACAGCTGCTTCAGGGCCAGTCCTAAAAACCACACAGCTCATTGCTGTAGGCTGACCAAATCTCCCAACAATGATTGAATCAAATTCTAATTCCCATCATTAAAACCTTGTTACATGAAATACCTAAAGCAGCTTCCATTTTCTTCACTAAACCCTGACTGTTACATCCGTGAAATCCAAATCATAGCTGTCAGGTGCAGGATGATTGCAAAGGGGACAATTATGAGTGAGGAATAGACATTGAATCGAGCTTGCTGCTGTTTGTTGGCTGACTCCTGACATAGTCTATCTAACCTAACCTGCCCTCACTCATTCTCTCTCTCTCTCGCTCCATCTCCTTCTCTGGGATGGTGGTGTCCCTTTTACATAGAAACATCCAACATTTAATCAATTTCCAATTCAGTTCAGTTCAGTCACTCAGTCGTGTCTGACTCTTTGTGACTCCATGAATCGCAGCACGCCAGGCCTCCCTGTCCATCACCAACTCCCTGAGTTCACTCAAACTCACGTCCATCAAGTCAGTGATGCCATCCAGCCATCTCATCCTCTGTCGTCCCCTTCTCCTCCTGCCCCCAATCCCTCCCAGCATCAGAGTCTTTTCCAGTGAGTCAACTCTTTGCATGAGGTGACCAAAGTACNCACTCAGTCGTGTCTGACTCTTTGTGACTCCATGAATCGCAGCACGCCAGGCCTCCCTGTCCATCACCAACTCCCTGAGTTCACTCAAACTCACGTCCATCAAGTCAGTGATGCCATCCAGCCATCTCATCCTCTGTCGTCCCCTTCTCCTCCTGCCCCCAATCCCTCCCAGCATCAGAGTCTTTTCCAGTGAGTCAACTCTTTGCATGAGGTGACCAAAGTACTGGAGTTTCAGCTTCAGCATCATTCCTTCCAAAGAAATCCCAGGGCTGATTTCCCTAGGTCTTCTAATTTTACCTCCTAATCTAATACTATTAGCCTTCTGCCCATGCTTTGGAAAGGCTTCCCAAGTAGATCAGTGGTAAAGAATCTGCCTGCAATACAGGAAACACAGGTTCAATCCCTGGGTTGAGAAGATCCCCTGGAGAAGGAAATGGTGACCCACCTCAGTATTCTTGCAGGGATAATCCCATGAACAGATGAGCCTGGTGGATTACAGTCCATGGGTACATGACTAAGCACACAGACATGCTTTGGAAACAGCCTTGTCATCTTTTCTAAACCCCTATAGCTACCTAACCATTTCCTGTTTCTGTTCATGATCCTTTCAACTCTTTCCAAATGTAGATTCTTTTCTTGAAGTTAAATATGATTGAGGCATGCCTTTCCTCAAGTAAGAACCAGGAGGCTACCCTGGTGAGTCAGATGGTAATGAATCTACCTGCAATGCAGAAGACCCAGGTTCAATCCCTGGGTTGGGAAGATCCCCTTGCAAAAGGAATGGGCACCCACTGTAGTATTCTTGCCTGAAGAATCCCATGGACAGAAGAGCTGGAAGTCTACAGTCTACTAGGTTGCAAAGAGTTGGACGTGACTGAGTGGCCTACACTTCACAACAAGTTCTTTAATCTGACACAAGAAACAATCCCTGAGCTTCCTACCATCTGTCCATCCTTGTCTCAGCACTCTCTGACTCATATCTTAAGCTCCAGAATCATCGAAGTAATTTCAGTCTCCCCTTCCTGATGAATCCTCTGTCACCTGATAACTCCTACTTTTTGAGACTCATCTTGAACATCTTTTCCAGGAAGCTTTTATGGACTCATTCAGGGTGAATACAGTTTTCTTCTTCTATACTCTCAATTGGGGCTTCCCTAGTGGCTCAGATGGTAAAGAAGCCACTTGCAATGCAGGATACCCAGGTTCGATCCCTGGGTTGGGAAGATCCCATGGAGAAGGGAATGACAGTCCACTCCAGTATTCTTGCCTGGAGAAGCCCATGCCAGAAGAGTCTGGCAGGCTGCAGTCTATGGTATCACAAAGATTCAGACACAGCTGAGCAACTAACACTTCACTTCATACTCTCAATATACTGTGTTTATCTCCATAACTAAATGTATCATATTATAATTTTGTTTATGTGTATGCTTTCTCCATTAAACAAGGAGGTTCCTCAAGACAAGAAAGGGTTTGTTTGGTAAATGTTTCACTCTTGATCCTTTGTCTTTACCAACGTATTATTTTCCTATGGCTGCCATAGCAAATTTCCACAAACCAGGTGAATTAAATAACCAAAGTTTATGCTCTCACAAGTTTGGAGGCTTGAAGCCCAAAATCAAGTATCAACGGGGACATACTTTCTCAGAAATCTCTACAGAAGAATCCTTTTTTGACTTTTTCTGGCTCCTGATGCTTCCCAACAACCTGTGGTATTTCTTGGCTTGTGGCTACCTTATTCCTATCTCTGCCTCCATCTGCATGAGCTGACTCCCTGCTGTGTGTATTCATGTCAAAATTTCCCTCTTCTTAAAAGAACATCAGTCGTTGGATAAGGAAATACCCTAGTCCAGCATGACCTCCTCTTACCTAGATTTTATCTCCCATGACCGTATTTCCAAATAAGGTCACAGGTTACAGGAGGATGAGAATTTGGGGAGAAAGCTATTCAACCCAGTACAACTACCTTTCACGCACACATAGCTATTTTCCTCAGCAATTACATTCTATCAAGTAGGGAGGCCATTGCCGCTCTTCTAAAAAGAAATTATAATGACAGACATTGTCAAATTAGTTAATAAATGCTTACTATATACCACTTGTGTGTATTAACTCATGTAGTCCTCTGACAATTCTATGAAGTAGGTACTATTTTTATTTCCATTTTGCAGATGATCAGTCACAGAAAAATAACATAGGTCAAATATCGCCATTATGCAGAAAGACAAAAATAAAGAGAATAACAGACCTTTTGTATTTTGATAACTGAAAAAAGAAAGCCTGTCATGACCACGGATGAATCTTGGGACACAGAAGGGTCGTTGAGTGCATGACGGGCCAGATGCTGGAACCAGTTCTGAGGAAGTGTTCCTGAGGCAGGAGGCACATGAGAGGTGGCCAGGTGTGAATGGGGATGGAAAGTACTGAGGATTAAGAGCCGCAAGTCTGGATTTCTCTAGTGGTACAGTGTTTAAGAATCTGCCTGCCAGTGCAGGGACACAAGCTCAATCCCTGGTCGAGGAAGATCCCACATGCCTCAGGGCAACTAAAGCCCATGACAACTACTGAGTGTGGGCTCTAGAGCCTGCACTCCACAAGAGAAGCTACCGCAATGAGAAGCCCACACACCACAGTGAAGAGCAGTTCCCATTTGCTGCAACTAGAGAAAGCCTGCGCATAGCAGTGAAGACCCAACACAGCCAAACATAAATAAATAACTTCCAAAAAAAGGCAGCAAGGTTGACGCTGAAGTTGGGGTACAATGGGCAGTTCATCACAGGAAGACTGAAATCACCCGCCTTGGAGTGCTTCAGGGACCTGTGCAAGGATCTTTGCTGTCTTGCCCATCAGGCAGCACAGGGTCACTCTTCAATAAGTAACAGCAGAGGAAATGGCCATTCATTGTGGAGCTACCACTACTAGAGCCACTTTCTTGTGCAGCTACCCTTTTGGATTTATAAGTCCCCAAAGCTTTTGTAAGAGGAAGTTTGAAGAACTGGTAAGAAAGAAACGCTGGATTTCTTGCTATAAGTCGAATGCATTTTAGAGTTCAACGTAACATCCAATAAATAACATCCCTCTTTTCTTCCTGGTTCTGTGCCAGTTGGAAAATAAGATTAAAAAGGGGGGGAGCAGTAGAAGTGCAAAGTATCATTCTTTTGCTGATTGAACTGGTGTTAGTAAACATGGCTCAAATCTGTGGGCAAGTGAGAATCTTAAAACTGAACCTCAGAACTAGAGACATACCCACCCTGTGTTGCTAGACAGGACAGACACCCTCCAAGCCCCTGGAGGGAGCAGAACAGAACCTAAGGTGGTCACTCCCAGGGAAAGAAGAGAGAAAAGGAGGAGACTAAAATGCGCATGCCCTGTTTGTCCTCCTGGGCATGGCAGCCAGGTGGGACACTCAACACCACGGGGCAGAGCGGGTGAGACAGTGGAGAGAGACCAGGTGTGTTACACTCATGGTGCTCCCCCAGAAAGGGCAGAGAGAAAAGTTCCACCCCAACAATAGGAGCAAAAATAGAGAAGAAGTGAAGGTATCACAGTATATGCACAGCAAGCTCACAGAGCATTTCATGCTGGCTACGCGTAAAGATGACTGTGATGTGGCTTTCAGAGAGCCTGCTGGACATGCGTGGAGCGCTGGCTCCCTATGAGGGTTGCGCTTAGCACAAAATCTCTACTAAAACACAACTACTTTTTCTTTACATTTTCGGTTTGGCTCAATTTATGCTTTTCACTGTGTGAGTCCTTAGTCAGGAGGCTACTGGGATGGCAATCAAAAGACCTTAGATGGCCCAGACCTTAGAACCAGAGGACTGTGGTTTACATCCTAACCTCACTACTTACTAATTATGTGACTTTAAGCAAGTTACTTAACCTCTCCGGATGTTACTTTCTTCAGTTTATAAATAGAGAATATATACCACCTATCTCGTGGAGTTATTGTGATGAACAAACATGTTGATCCTGGCAGAAAGAGAGTAAGCTAGGATATTGTTGTTGTTATTAATGATGATTGTGTTGACTGGCACTCATAGCTTTAGTTTCTAATACAAGTGCTAAAAGAGATAAATATCACTCCTATGACTTGAGAAACCACCATCAGATGCAGAGCTTAGGGTATGCAACAGAGAGCTGGATTTTAGCCATAACTGAGTTTTTTGCCAGGAGAATATGAAGAAGGAAGAGAAAAGCAGATGACAGACTGTGAACTCTAAGCTCGATATTAAGAGAGGTAAAGACATAAGAAAAGGTGAGCGCAAGGAAAAGATGTAAGGATTAATGGATTTTCTATGTCATTGGGATTGAATGATTGCTGGAATGGGTACCAGAGGGGAGAAATGGGGAAGTCATAAAATAGGATTTATGAAACCAAGATAATATGGGGAATGTGGGATGCTGTTACAATGCAAGTTATGGGACTCTGTCCATAAGGACAACTGGCTGAGGAGGATAAAAGGCAAGATATTTGTGAAACGGAGCTTATGGAATTAAGAGATCAACATGTTTGAGGCACTATCTTTATACATATTAAAGCTTACATTAGAAGTGGTGCTGAAGAGAAAGACAGCGAACCTGTAGGTAAAATCATTCTAGAATGAGGAGGAGTGACTGAAAGCTCAGTATGTGGTGACCACCAGAAGACTAGTGGGTGACATAGGTCCTTAAAGCAGGAAGAAGCTAATGCATTTTAGGAAGAAGAGAAGGAGAATGGTGTGGATGCTTGCAGTGAAACACAAAAGGGCAAACTCCCTCCACCTCCCTTCTGAGGGGCAGAGAGGGAAGGGGGGAAAGCAGTCTCTTCTAGAGAGAGCTGCAAGGAAGCCAGGTCACCAGGGAAGAGTTGGGTCAGTGGCAGCAAGAAGGCAAAGCTCAAGGAAAATGTTAAAGATATAAAGTGCTCCGTTGGTGACCGACAGTGAGTTCAGAGGACACACTGGGTGGGTTCTAAAAATGGACAATGGGATCAGAGAAAAGGATGTGCAGAGTCATTCTGGAGATGAAAGCCCAAGGGTGAGAAGGAATCTGGGAGGCTGGGCTTCTATAGCATCTGTCTTAAACAGGGGTAAGAGCACCATGGGATTATCCTTAGGGGTCTCAGAGTTCAGAGTGGTGGGGAAGCTATGAATGCTAGGATCCTAGAGAGGACACAGAGATGTGGCGCCTCTCTCCACTTCTGCCATGGGTTGTATGGAGGTTGAGGGAACAATAATCGTATTTCCCAAAAGGACAGGAGCCCCAGACTTCATTCAGACTGCCTGAGGAGAGGGATGTCACCTCTGGATTAACACCTATAGAGGGAGCCATTGGCAGAAGCCCTCTTATGGAAGAGAAAAGATATATGGACAGAGTCAGGAAGGAAGGAGTAAATATGACACACACATACCCACAGGCCAGTAGGAGACACTGGAGCTGCGAGAGAGTTTAGTAGGCTCTGAACTGGATGTCAGGGGCAGTGGCTGGGAGGAGCAACACCACATCCAAGGTCAGGAGGAGTGGCTGTGAGGAGATACCCCTCATTCAAGGTAAGGAGCAGTGGCTGAACTTTGCTGGAGCAGCCCTGAAGAGATACCTCACGTCCAAGGTAAGAGAAAGCCAAGTAAGATGGTAGGTGTTGTGAGAGGGCATCAGAGGGCAGACACACTGAAACCATAATGACAGAAAACTAGTCAATCTAATCACATGGATCACAGCCTTGTCTAATTCAATGAAACTAAGCCATGCCGTGTAGGGCCACGCAAGATGGGCAGGTCATGGTGGAGAGGTCTGACAGAATGTGGCCCACTGGAGAAGGGAATGGCAAACCACTTCAGTATTCTTGCCTTGAGAACCCCATGAACAGTATGAACAGGCAAAATGATAGGATACTGAAAGAGGAACTCCCCAAGTCAGTAGGTGCCCAATATGCTACTGGAGATGAGTGGAGAAATAACTCCAAAAAGAATAAAGAGATGGAGCCAAAGCAAAAACAATACCCACATGTGGATGTGACTGATGATAGAAGCAAGGGCCGATGCAACACTGCATGAAGTGAAGTTGCTCAGTCGTGTCCGACTCTTTGCAAACCCATGAACCATAGCCTGCCAGGCTCCTCAGTCCATGGAATTTTCCAGGCAAGAATACTGGAGTGGGTTGCCATTTACTTCTCCAGGGGATCTTCCCAACCCAGGGATCGAACCCTGGTCTTCCACATTGTAGGCAGACGCTTTACCATCTGAGCCACCAAGGAGAAACCTGGAATGTAGGTCCATGAATAAAGACAAATTGGAAGTGGTCAGACAGGAGATGGCAAGAGTGAACGTCGACATTCCAGAAATCAGCAAACTAAAATGGACTGGAATGGGTGAATTTAACTCAGATGACCATTATATCTACTACTGTGGGCAGGAATCCCCTAGAAGATATGAAGTAGCCATCATGGTCAACAAAAGAGTCCGAAATGCAGTACTTGGATGCAATCTCAAAAACAACAGAGTAATCTCTGTTCATTTCCAAGGCAAACCATTNGGGTGGGTTGCCATTCTCTTCACCAGGCGATCTTCCCAACCCAAGGATCAAACCTGGGTCTCCTGCATTGCAGGCAGATTCTTTATTGTCTGAGCCACCAGGGAAGCTCATGATTACAGACAGAGACTCTATTCCTTGGGAAGACACAGAAAAAAGGAAAAACAGAGAAGCTTAGAAATAGGGCTAGAGAGCTGTAGGCTAAAGAGAGGGTTTATTAATACGATCAGTTACTGCCATTCATATCTGAGGAGAAGAGAAAAATATTAGGCAACTAGAGATATAAAAATTGTTCTAATTTTTAGAAAGTATAAGAAGGCAGTTTATACATACAAACAGCTTGTTGTCAGTCCTGAGAAAGAGCCCCAAATGGGTTATTAAAACAATAAAGCATAGAGCCATGGTTTATGATCCCCAGAAAGAAATGGTGCTTCATAGAAACCAGAATGGCTTCAATGAAAGCATGTCTAGACTATATGATCTATCTCACCTGGGTTAGATGTACAGATATATTAGGAACCAATCTAAGTATAGATAAATTAGCAACTGGTTGAATGTCCACATTATTAGGTACAAACAAATGGCTCAGTGTCAAAGTGGAAGGAAATCTATGGCATATTGCAAGAATATTCTAAGCTTCATTTTGACCACCATTTTTGTTTCAATACTCGGATAAAAACATTTTCAACAGAGTTGCACATGACATGAATCCAATGCATAAAAAAGTTGTTAAATGATGTAATCAAGTTCCCAAAACGTCTTGAAAGACTGGAATGATGTGCTACATCTAACTAGATGAAATGTTTTAGATGGATAGATGAGGATTTTGTCTTTACATTTCTAAAAGACTACTCATGGATGATATAGGCAAGATAGCTTAACAATTCAGTATAACAAATATGAATTAACAGCAACATCTTCAAGAGTAGATGACCAGGATGGTAGGGAAATAAACAAATGATATGAGGAATGGTCAACAGAACTGAGACTGTTTGAAAAGTTAGGATTGTCACAAAGAAGATAAATTATATGGTTTTCTGTGATTCCAAGTAGAACACAAGCCAGTGATGAAACATACAATAATAAAATATTCAAGTCAATATAAAAACTAACTTTTTAACACTCTTATGTGCTCAAAGGGAGAAAATAGACAAGGAGGAAAAAACATTAGTCTAAAGGAGAGATCTATCTATGTTTAATCTTGGTTATTCCACATACTGTTTCTGTGTCACTTGGGACATTTCGCAACTCTCCCATAATCTGTTTCTGTACCAGTAAAAGGTAGTCACTGTAGTGTTAGTCACCCAGTCGTTTCTCATTCTTTGTGACCCTGTGGACCCCATAGGTCACCAGGCTCCTCTGTCCATGGGATCCTCCAGGCAAGAATACTGGAGTGAGTTGCCATTTCCTTCTCCAAAGGAACTTCCTTATCCAGGAATCAAACTCATGTCTCCTGCATTGCAGACAGATTCTTTACTGTCTGAGCCACCAGGGAAGCTAAAATAAATTTAATAGATTCCTAGCTTGCAGGTTGTGTGAGAACCTTAGTGCCTATATTAGTTTCCTAGAACTGCCATAACAAAATATCACAGAATAGGTGGCTTAAACAACAAAAGTTATTTCCCAGTTTTGGGGGCTGTAAGTCCAATATCAAGGTGCCAGTAGTGTTGTTTTCTCATGAGGCCTCTCTCCTTGGCCTGCAGATGACTTTCTTCTCACTGTCTCCTCATATGGCCTTTGCTCTATGTACACTCATCCCTTTTGTCTCTTCCTCTTTTCCTAGGGGCAACAGTCCTATTGGATTAGAACCACACTCTTATGACCTTATTTATGGTGTCAGTTTCAGATGTGCAGCAAAGTGAAAATGTTATACAAATACATATGTCCACTCTGTTTTTCACTTCCCTGGTGGCTCAGTCATGAACCTGCCTGCCAATGCAGGAGATGTGAGTTTGATCCCTGGATTGGACATTTCCCCTAGAGAAGAAAATGGCAACCCACTCCAGCATTCTTGCCTGGGAAGTCCCACGGAAAGAGGTGCTGGTGGGCTATGGTCCATGGGGTCACAAAACAGTTGGACATGATTTATTGACTAAACAATAACAACAACTCCTTTAAAGACCCTATTTCCAAATACAGTCACATTGAAGGTTAGGGCTTCAACATATGAATGGAGGAGGAAGGGAATTTATTCAATTTCCAACAGTCCCTAATATCCACAATTATTAATTCCCTAATATCAAGGTGTTTAGCATAGACAAATGCTTTACATGAATATTTATAAGATATTCAAGCCTGAGACATATGATTGTAATCTATAATTTTAATGAAATCCAACATGAATATGAAGGCAGGAGGAGAAGGGGATGACCTGGGATGAAATGGTTGGATGGCATCACTGACTCAGTGCACATGAGTTTGAGCAAACCCTGGGAGATGGTGAAGGACACGGAAGCCTGTTGTGCTGCAGTCCATGGAGTCGCAGAGTTGATCATGAGAAACTTTGGGCTGGAGGAAGCACAAGCTGGAATCAAGATTGCCAGGAGAAATATCAATAACCTCAGATATGCAGATGACACCACCCTTATGGCAGAAAGTGAAGAGGAACTAAAAATCCTCTTGATGAAAGTGAGAGGGGAGAGTGAAAAAGTTGGCTTAAAGCTCAACATTCAGAAAACAAAGATCATGGCATCTGGTCCCATTGCTTCATGAGAAATAGATGGGGAAACAGTGGAAACAGTGTCAGACTATTTTGGGGGCTCCAAAATCACTGCAGATGATGATTGCAGCCATGAAATTAAAAGATGGTTACTCCTCGGAAGGAAAGTTATGACCAATTTAGATAGCATATTGAAAAGCAGAGACATTACTTTGCCAACAAAGGTCCGTCTACTCAAGACTACGGTTTTCCCAGTGGTCATGTATGGTTGTGAGAGTTGGACTGTGAAGAAGGTTGAGCACCGAAGTATTGATGCTTTTGAACTGTTTTGTTGGAGAAGACTCTTAAGAGTCCCTTGGACTGCAAGGAGATCCAACCAGTCCACTCTAAAGGACATGAAGAGGCACAGATGTATAGAACAGTCTTTTGGACTCTGTGGGAGAGGGAGAGGGTAGGATGATTTGGGAGAATGACATTAAAACATATATAATATCATATATGAAATGAGTCGCCATCCCAGGTTCTATGCATGATACGGGATGCTTGGGGCTGGTGCACTGGGATGACCCAGAGGGATGGTACGGGGAGGGAGGAGGGAGGGGGGTTCAGGATGGGAAACATGTGTATACCTGTGGCGGATGCATGTTGCTGTATGGCAAAACCAATACAATATTGTAAAGTAATTAACCTCCAATTAAAACTAAATAAATTTATGTTAAAATTAAAAAAATAAAAATATAAAAAGGACATGAATCCTGGGTGTTCTTTGGAAGGACTGATGCTAAAGCTGAAATTCCAATAATTTGGCCACCTGATGGGAAGAGGTGACTCGTTGGTAAAGACTCTGATGCTGGGAGGAATTGGGAGCAGGAGAAGGAGACAACAGAGGATGAGATGGCTGGATGGCATCAGCAACTCAATGGACATGAGTTTGGGTGCACTCCGGGAGTTGGTGGACAAGGAGGCCTGGCATGCTGCAATTCATGGGGTCGCAGAGTCGGACATGACTGAGCGACTGAACTGAACTAGATGTCTTCATTTCAGTAAGTAGGATTCAGAGTTCAAAATAGAGTGAACCCATGATAAGTTGGGCTTCCCTTGTGGCTCAGCTGGTAAAGAATCCATTCACAATACAGGAGACCTGGGTTCAATTCCAGATTGNTAGATGTCTTCATTTCAGTAAGTAGGATTCAGAGTTCAAAATAGAGTGAACCCATGATAAGTTGGGCTTCCCTTGTGGCTCAGCTGGTAAAGAATCCATTCACAATACAGGAGACCTGGGTTCAATTCCAGATTGGGAAGATCCCCTGGAGAAGGGAAAGGCTACCCACTCCAGTATTCTGGCCTAAAGAATTCCAGGGACTGTATAGTCCATGGGGTCACAAAGAGTCAGACACGACTGAGCAACTTTCACTTTCACTATGTAATATATCTTGGAAACTTCTCTTCAAAAATAATTATTCAAAAAGAAAATGATGAACCACTTAAAGAAAAATTATTATTTAATCAATTTATTTAACAATAAATTAAACTTATTATCAATATTTGAGATATTCACTAGTAGGAAATAGACAAAACTTATCTTAAAATGTTTATCATAATCCACCTAAAGTTTCTGTTGGTCACATTATTACTGATCACTACTTCAGTGGTGACACTAATAACTCCTCATTACACAATACTATAACTGACTTTTTGTACACTTGATAGTACAGTCACCAAATTATGGGCTCTGAAGTAAAATATTTTGTTATATGACAAGTTTAAAATAATAAATTTTAAGATTTACTGTTACAACACTCTTGGAGAATAGAATTGAAAAACTATGGATAAATAAAAAATCCAAGTGTATTAAATGCCGAAAAGCTGTCTTTTAAGTGATGCTTGAAGGAAAAAATATTATCCTAAGATTTTAATCTTTTATTTTGTAACTTCTTATTTTATATTGGAGCGCAGCCAATTAACAACATCGTGATAATTTCAGGTTGAACCCTAAGATTTTTAGAAATAGTGCAGAAATAGTTAATGGAAAACCTTCATTATTGTTAAACATATTTTGTTTAAGTGGTATTTGTGAAATTTGACAGACTATTTGCTAAAGTCTATTTTTTCTTAGGACTTCTCTTGGCTCTTTGGATGACCTGAACTCTCTAATATAGGCTATTAGATTTCTAAATTGATACTTTGAGGCCTCTAATTGTTCCCACCATAACTTAGAATTGCTTTCAAAATAATGTTTAGAAAGCACAAACTGATTCTTTTCCTAGGGATTTCTTTTTTAGTTGTTTTAAGTTTATATACATGCTTATTTACAGAATGTATCTGCCTATGTTTATTTATAAAATTTATAACCAGATTTCCCTTACCAAGAAAAGAAATCAATCTATGTTTAAAGACTGATGAGCAATTGGATCATTGGACTTTTGCCACAACTCCTATCCATTGATTTGGAAACCACGTTCACAGGAATCCTCTCTACCAAGAACTGGCCCACTGATGTAGCAGCAAGGGGCCGTTAACTATCATTTCCACCAACAGCTGAGGTTGTGGTTTTGCATTCAGCACTTTTTTCCTGTGTGGAGTACAGAGTGAAAGATATTACTAATGTAATGTGAGTAATCAACCGACCCTGTGGTTACTACTACCATGAAAAGTTTTCTTTCTCAGTAGGAAAGTGTCATTGGTCATTCCCAAGATGTTACACCTGGAGAGAAAAAAAGTGAATAATATTGGCTCTTACATTTTTGTCTAAGAAATAAAACTTAGTTCTTCACTTGTGGTTAAAGGCAAGTTATTGCGGTGACACATAACATTTTTTTCATTAAGAGATGAGTTAAGCAGGAAGCAGCAATGAGATACATCATCAGTGAGTTTTACATGCATGTGATTCACTTTGATTTCCTAATGCCAATAGCAAACATAAAAATTATTTCTGTATACTTATTAAAATTTATGCTTTGAATCACCTCCCAACAGCGCATACCATACTAATATTTTTATTTCTTAAATGTTTTTCTCTTTTGTTTAAAAAGACTCCAACAGATTTTTTTCCTCTTCGTCAGTGGTACATCAATTCTCATTTCCTATTCAGTTGGTATCTCAAAGAACAGTGAGAACTAACATTTTTTGTTTCCAAAACCAGGCTTTGTTCTAGGACTATGGTAGGAGAACCTAGTAACAATAAGTTGGGCGGACTTCAAATCAGGGGCCCCATAACACTTGATTTCTAGACAGAAACGACAACTCCAGTTAGGAAAACCCATGCATTGGGCACCACTAGATCTTTCCAAAACTTGAATTCACTACTCTCTCCATCTCAATTACTCCTCCCCAATCTAAGTTGCCACTATCTCTCACATGCACCACTCCAAGTGACCTTTAATTGCTTCCTAAGCATCCCACAGTGAGGGCTGAGAATCCATGAGTAAGTTTGCTGTCCACTGTAGTTGGTCAAAACCTATGCCATAAAGTTTGTTAAATATTTTTATTACCATCCCTGTCATCAACTTTTCTTGGCCACATACTAGCCAGAGTGATCTTTACAGTATAAATCATGACTTGCCACTCTCCAGCTCATAATGATTTTATCTGGCTGACAACATCTGAAACCACTGATCTATCTTAGCATCAAGAAAAGAGAAACAACTGGGCATTACGTGCTTTGTGAAGTGATGAAATAGGCAGTTAATGGCACCACTGTGAAAGTATTCTTGCCAGAAAATTGAAACAGAATCCAATCATGCCTCTACATCTAAGAACCAGTTTATAAGAAATTTTAGGGATGAGAGAAGCGTGTTAAGTGTCCTGGAGGAAACCAAGAGCAAAATGCAAAGTTGGAAAATCTTATAGGACAGGTTATCTGGTTTCTCCAACAAGTAAGTGTTAATTAATATTGAGAGAGAAAGAGGGAGAGAAAGGGAAAGAGAAGCATGTGGATACTGTTATAAATCTACAAAATATATCTACCTATTTGTTTAGTATTTTGATTCAAACAAACCAACTATAAAAAGACATTTGTGAGATTTCAATTTTATACTAATAAATTATTGTCAATTTTTCATGTGTCATGGCAATATTTCAGTTGTAATTTTTAGTCCTTGTTTCTTAAACATTGTGAAGTATTTATGGATAAAACTATGACACTTGGAATTTCTTTAAAATAATTTGGAGTGGAGGAGTAGAAGGTACAGGTGAACCAAGATTGTCAGACACAGAGAATTTTTTAAACTAAATGCTGTGTATATTATTGTCTGATTTTAAAATATTAAAAGAATATTAAAAAGAATAGCCTTTCTACTTTTTTGGTAAATGTCAAGGTTTTATAGTAAAGAGATGACGATATTAATAGAAAGATGTCCTTTTACTCTCAGCATAAAATTCAAACTCTTCGCCCTGTCTGCCAATCCTACATCATCTAGTTCCCATGTATTTATCCTACCCCTTCTTGTCCATTCTCACTGTTTATTGTACTCAGGCTACCCTGACTCTTTTTGTTTCTTGAATCCTTAGAGTCATTCCCACTTCAGAGTCCTTGCACTTGCTGTTTCCACTGCCTCAAATGCTTTTTCTCCAGAAACTCCCATAACAGTCTCAACTTTGATCTTTCAAGTCTCAGCTTAAACATCAATGTCTTTTCAGCTCAGAAATCTGCCCTATGCATCCTAACTAAAATAAACCTCTACATATGTACCAACACACACTCTTGGTTACTTTTTTAAAATCATGTTTCCTTAGTAATTTCCTTCATAGCACTTATCGTATTCTAAAACTATTGGTTTCATTGTTGTTGTTTCTGTTGTCACTGTTCGGCTATTTGTTTTCTGCTTCCCCGTTATGACGTTAAAGGCAGGGGTACTGTCTCTTCTCTTGGCTGTTTCCCGCTATGAGAATAGTATCTTGCATGCAATGAGCACTGACTAAATATACGTTGGCTCTGCTTTCTGCAATGCTCTCCTCCTTTGAGGATCTAAGGGGTGGGTGTAAAAATGTAAGGTCTTGTAAGGGCTAACCTCAGAATGGCCAAATTGGCATGTCTTCCTTGTTTGATAGGCATCTTCTGACTTCTGAAACTTAGATAACGTTAAAGTCCAAAAAATAACTGAAGGAATGTACTTGCATCTCCTGAAGTCACTGGGATTGTGGGGTTAGTCTTGATTATTCTAGGTTTGATGATCTGAGTACCTGCTTGACAAAGGTATTTTCTTCCCTCAGAGATGCTTTCGATGAACCACATTCCTCCTTCTCTCAAAACACTGATGGCCTCTGCCTTGGAAAATGGAATCCAAATGGCATACAGACTTGAGAGCCAAAAGACTGCTTGTGTATGATGCTTAGATTTGGTGGATGCTCATTACACAGAGTTTTGTGATCATAAAAATTTGATATAATGGAATATTCAGCCCAGCTCAGTCACTCAGTTGTGTCTGACTATTTGTGACCCCATGGACTGCAACATACCAGGTTCCCTGTCCATCACCAACTCCCAGAGCTTACTCAAACTCATGTCCATCGAGTCAGTGATGCCATCCAGCCATCTCATCCTCTGTTGTCCCCTTCTCCTCCTGCCCCCAATCCCTCCCAGCATCAGAGTTTTTCTGGTAAGACCTAAATCAAATCCCTTACTACTATACAGTGGAAGTGACAAACAGATTCAAGGGATTAGATCTGATTGACAGAGTTCCTGAAGAACTATGGACAGAAGTTTGTGACATTGCACAGGAGGCAGTGATCAAAACTATCCCTAAGAAAAAGAAATGCAAAACGGTAAAATCATTGTCTGAGGAGGCCTTACAAATAGCTGAGAAAAGAAGAGAAGTGAAAGGCAAAGGAGAATTTATACCCATATAAATGCTGAATTCCAAAGAAGAGCAAGGGGAGATAAGAAAGCCTTCCTAGCTGATCAATGAAAGAAATAGAGGAAAACAACAGAATGGGTAACATTAGAGATCTCTTCAAGAAAATGAGAGATACCAAGGGAACATTTCATAAGATGATGGGCACAATAAAGGACAGAAATGGTATGGACCTAATAGAAGCAGAAGATATTAAGAAGAAGTGGCAAGAATACACAGTAGAGCTATACAAAAAGGATCTTAATGACCCAGATAACCATGGTGGTGTGGTCATTCACCCTAAAATAGACATCTTGGAGTGAGAAGTCCAGTGCACCTTAGGAAGCATCACTATGAACAAAGCCAGTAGAAGTTATGGAATTCCAGTTGAGCTATCTCAAATCCTAAAAGATGATGCTGTGAAAGTGGTGCCCTTAATATGCCAGGAAGTTGGAAAACTCAGCAGTGCCCACAGGTGTCAGTTTTCATTCCAGTCCCAAAGAAAGGCAATGCCAGAGAATGTTCAAACTCCCACACAATTTCACTCATCTCACACACTAGCAAACTAATGCTCAAAACTCTCCAAGCCAGGCTTCAAAGTACATGAACCAAGAACTTCCAGATGTTCAGCTGGATTTAGAAAAATCAAGGAACCAGAAATCAAATTGCCAACATCCATTCAGTCATAGAAAAAGCAAGAGAATTCCAAAGAAACATTACTTCTGCTTCATTGACTATGCTAAAATCTTTTACTATGTGGATCACAACAAACTGTGGGAAATGCTTAAAGAAATGGGAACACCAATCAACCTTACCTGCCTCCTGAGAAATGTACAGGCAGGTCAAGAAGCAACAGTTAGAACTGAACATGGAACAATGGACTGGTTCCATATTGGGAAAGGAGTACATCAAGACTGTATACTGTCACCCTTCTTATTTAACTTACATGCAGAGTACATCACGCAAAATGCCAGGCTGGATGAAGCACCAGCCAGAAACAAGACTGTCAGGAGAAATATCAATAACCTCAGACATGCAGATGACACCACCCTTATGGCAGAAAGCTAAAAGAGCTAAAGAATCTTTTGATGAAGGGGAAAGAAGAGAGTGAAAAAGTTTACTTAAAACTCAGGATTTCAAAAATGACGATCCTGGTATCTGGTCTCATTACGCCATGGCAGATAGATGGGAAACAATGGAAACACTGACAATTTTTTTTCCCCTTGGGCTCCAAAATCACTAAGATGGTGACTGCAGCCATGAAATTAAAAGATGGTTGTTCCTTGGAAGAAAAGCTATGAACAAACTAGACAGCATATTAAAAAGCAGAGACATGACTTTACCACCAAAGTCTATATAGTCAAAGCTATGATTTTTCCAGTCATCATGTATGGATGTGAGAGTTGGACCATAAAGAAAGCTGAGTGCCAAAGAATTAATGCTTTTGAACGGTGGTGTTGGAGCAGACTTTTGAGAGTCGCTTGGACTGAAAGGATATCCAACCAGTCAATCCTAAAGGAAATCAATCCTGGATATTCACTGAAGAACCAAGGCTGAAGCTGAAAATTCAATAATTTGGCCACCTCATGTGAATCACTGACTTTTTATCAAAGACCCTGATGCTGGGAAAGATTGAAGGCATAAGAAGTGGATGATAAAGAATGAGATGTTGGATGACATCAAAGACTCATTGGGCATGAGTCTGAGCAAACTCTGGAAGATGGAGAAGGACAGGGAAGGCTGGTGTGCTGCATTCCATGGGGTCACAAAGAGTTGGACACGACTGAATGACTGAACACATCAACTGTATTCTAATCTCTAAGAGCATTTGCTTGTTACTATCATGGCCTCAGATCTGGGTTCTACCCCAGAACAACTGAGTCAAAAAATCTTAAGGATCAGGTCCAAAGCCTTGGGATTGCTTTTAAAGCTCCTTGGGAAATATTTTTTATCCTTTGTTCTAAGAGGATTGCCTAAAACTTGTATGTACGCAGAAGAGAAAAATACTGAAGGTTTTGGAAATCAGGAAATTAGATTCTCAGCTGGATTATTCTGCCCATGTTCATCCTGGAGAAGTGACTTAGTGAAAACATTAGAGTTAGCTTCAGTTTCTGTAGAGCTGTCATGTGGAAAAGGATATTTTAATGATTCCAGAAGGTATAATAAAGATCAATAAAGAGAAATTGGAGAGGTCAGTTTCAATTCAATATATAACAGGTATAATATTTTTCAAGACATATACACAGATGTGCAAAATAAAAAAAAGAAGCAGCTATCATATTTTTATTATTTTTCTGAAACTCAACCTCTCTATTGAATCCTCATTTTAGTTGATGTCATAACCTATAATCCTCACCATTTCTGGGTAAACCCTGGTGCTTCAGTATCTTTTGTTTTCAGGTTTAAACGTCAGTGAAGTCAGAATTGTTTCCATTTCCCTTCTCTACCTTAGGTTAAGAGGTAGACTTTGCATGTTTTATGTAAAAAATCCTTGCTTCAGGAAATACATCTTTTCCATGACCTTTCCATTGTTTGAAGTGTGTATCTACTGAGACTTAACTTGTCTTCACCAGGCCCTGGTCAATGAATGAATGTGTCTGACAAAATGTCTGTATCTTTATCTCTTTATCTGGTCCTCAGTTTATGACCCAGACAGCCTTTCAGCTATGCTACAGCCATTTTGGAGATGTCTGTTCTCTCTCAGTTAACCTTTGAACCCTTCTTAGAGGCCACAGAAAAAGCTGACTGTGTCTGAAACAATTACACTCACACAGAGTTTCAGGGTTGCCTTTTTCTGCTTCTTGCATCACATTCAATTAACTCCACTGATTTCTTCCAGAGTTTGAGATTGAGAGAAATTCATAGAAACCTTATTTCTCAAAGGGCTTCCCTTATGGCTCAGCTGGTAAAGAATCCACCTACAAGGTGGGAGACCTGGGCTTCATCCCTGGGTTGGGAAGATCCCATGGAGAAGAGAAAGGCTACTCACTCCAGTGTTCTGGCCTGGAGAATTCCATGGACTGTATACTCCATGGAGTCACAAAGAGTTGGACATGACTGAATGACTTTCACTTACATTTCCCAAATGCATTTGAAAATTCATCTTCCCTAAAACACATTCAAGTGTAAAAATCATTCAGTTCAATTCAGTCACTCTGTCGTGTCCGACTTTTTGTAACCCCATGGACTGCAGCATACCAGGCTTTCCTGTCTATCACCAACTTCTGGAGCTTGCTTAAACTCATGTCCATCGAGTTGGTGATACCATCCAAACATCTCATCCTCTGTCATCCCCTTCTCCTCTGCTTTCAATCTTTCCCAGCATCAGGGGCTTTTCAAATAAGTCAGTTCTTCACAACAGGTGGCCAAAGTATTGGAGCTTCGGCTTCAGCGTCAGTCCTTCCAATGTATATTCAGGACTGATTTCCTTTAGAATTGACTGGGTGGATCTCCTTGCAGTCCAAGGTACTCTCAAGAGTCTTCACCACCACCACAGTTCAAAAGCATCACTCCTTCCATGCTCAGATTTCTTTATTTTCCAATTCTCACATCCATACACGACTACTGGAAAAATCATAGCTTTGACTAGTCGAACCTTTGTTGGCAAAGTAATGTCTCTGCTTTTTAATATGCTGTCTAGGTTGGTCATAGCTTTTTTCCCAAGGAGCAAGCTTCTTTCAACTTCATTAGGTAATAACTTCAAAAGTATCATTCCATCAGGTAAAGGAAGACTTTTTGTCAAGTGTATCTTCCAAAAATAAAATGTACCAGATTGACCACTTTTAATGACATGATCAAGGAAATCCAATGTTGTGGTATAAGACTGGATTGCATCACTGGTTACTAGATAGAATCATGTAGCAGACTCCCCTAGAGTTTTCAAAGCTCAAATGGCAAGCACTGCTCCATTTTTGCTTACTGTGAAATTCGAGGGAGGAAAGATTTTTACCTTTCTGTGTAGCCTCACTCACTAAAATGACTGTAATAGCATTGTGCACACAGCCTTCAGACAGAGAATATTCTCTCCCTGGTGAATATTCTGTGGCAGATTCTGTTCTAAGGAAAAAAACAAAGAGGACAAAGTGATCATTACAAAGTCTTCATGACCAGCTTCTGGGGTTACCCTTCAGTTTCCATGGTGTACACTGCTTTCATTGGCTACGAAGAAGGAGGTTCATGAGCAAGATCAAGGTTACAGCCTATAAACAAGGAGCAATTGTACCATCAGTGGGGCCTCTTGCTGAACTCTGCATCTAGAGAATAACCATCCAGAAAACATTCCCCTTTCCTTTAGTTGGAAAGCAACTCACCTCAAGGGAAAGAAGAAAAGGATGTGCCGAGATCAAAGTCACTTCACTTCTCTCAGGTATTTCATAAAAAGTTGTGTGTATATACATATTCCCCACCTCCCTCAAATCACAAAAAACACTTTTTCATTCCATTATTGTAATGGTTGTCGGGTTATTCTAGAAAGACTTAAATAGCTGTATTTTTATATCTTAAGTAGAGCAGTAAGCTAGACCACTCATACATATTCAGGTTTCTTTTTTTCTTTTAAACAATAGATGTTATTAAATACTTCACTCAAGCCAGGCTTGGTACACTGTCCTATGTGTCTTACTCAGGCCCACTTTCCACCTTTGCACTTTTTTTTGCTTCCAATTTGACATGTTATACCATTTTAGGATACAAAAATCAGTTTAAGCTTGGGGAAGGGAATGTGTTGCAGGGGAAAGATTAAAGATGTGAAATGGGTAGATGATGATGCCAATGAGGATGGCTAAAGGTAGGTTCTAGGGTATCTTAGATAACAAATGATTTTAATTTCTGAATTACAGAAACCTGGAATTCTCTCTGATAATTCCACTTCCTTGTAACCATTCCCTCCAGTAGGATACTGGTATACGTATCCTTTGAGCTTCACTGAGCCCCATTCAGCCCAGATTGATAGAAGAGCATGGTTCACACTTATAGGTATGTACATCTTTGTAACCAGGAAGTTGCGGATAGTACAGAGTCTGTCAAAAATAAAAACTACTCTTCTTTAACTTCTGACATCCCTGTGGAGGTAAGTTAAGACAGAGAAAAGTTTTCCCATTATATCTCCTAAATTGTTACCTTTCAGGTAAAAATGATCTGAAACAAAAGAAGAAGCATGGATAGGAAGAGGCAGATAATAGAAAAATCAACATGAATCATCTTCCACTTAGAAGCACCTACCTTCAGTTTAGCCATTCCAGGCCCAGAGCAAGAATTAACTTGCTGTTCCTGACAAACAAGGAACTCTTAAACATAAATAACAGAAAATGGAAAAGGAAATAAAAGCAGATGAATCTTCAAACTTTATGAAAAATAAAGAAGAAATTAAACATAAGTTTCTAAATAGTTTTATATTTCCTCACTTTCTTTGACCTTCTCATGTCCAACCCATGCCACATTGGTGTTTTGTGGAAGCTATTCTTTATATTCTCAGAGAATAACATGATTTGAAATGGGACAAACATTTTTTGGTAATTTAGTCCAGTTCACACATGTAAGGGATCAGGTGGGTGTGTCAAGATTCAAACTCAAATTTCAGCTCTAGATCCTCATGTGTAAAATAGTATAGTGGTACTCCCTTCACAGGATCATTGTAAAAACTCAATCTTACTATACAAGGAAAATGCATACAATAAAACTTACTGCATAATAGTCTTCAAAAGCTAATACCATTCTCACTGGCAGTTCAAGAGACATTTTTACTTCACCAAGCGGGTATCAACACTCTTTTTAACAAGAACTCAGAAATGAAGGTGAGGTGTCCATCAGTAGCAAACATAATAACAACACTAACAACAACAACAACATCAGACAGTGTATACTCCTTTAGGCTAGTAACAAAGCTCAAATCTCTTTGGGTTAAAATGACAAGTCTATGTCTTGAGAGTCAGCTGGAAGCTTTGTTCCACCATCCTCCTCTTGCCTGATTCTAACCTAATGGAAAGTCTCCATCTTTCAATGATGTGCTGGTCAGTATATTAGAAGAAAGAAGAGACCAAAATTCAGTGTTCCCTGACACTTAAAGCTCCTACATAGAAATGAAAGGACATTTCTGCTTACATTTCATTTACCAAAGCAAGTCATCTGGGTATGACATTGTAATACTATGTGTGCCCAGACTAAGAGAGAACCAGATTATTTGTGCCAGCTCTAAAACAAGTTGTGGTATCAACCATATGGCAGGGCCATCAGAAAGTCCCACAGGAAATGTGACATGGGATTTTATGACTTACATTATCATCATGACAATTCTGAATGAGGCCTATTTCCACCCTCAATCTAGCGATGAGGACACTGAGGCTCAGGTCAAGTAGAAGACTAACCCAGGGATACAGAGCGAGTAGGTGACAGAGACAAGATCAGAATTCAGGTCTCATGCTACATAGATTTCCTCATCTACTTCTGGACCTGGAGACATCTGATCTTGATGCCTTCCTTCTTTGGGTGGTATCATAGGGAGCAAAGATATTTTGAACATAGTGCCACAGCCTTTGAACCAAAACATAAGCAAAAACGTTCTGCAGTAACAGAGAGAATTGTCCCAAATTATGACTTTACATCACCCTCATCAACATCATAACCATTATGCTTATATTAAAAAGAATGCTAGGTTCTTTACAGGACAGAATGCCCTATATGAAAATAATAGGCATTTGACTAATGGGAAGAGCTACCAGGGAATCTTCTCAGTCTTTCTAGCAATTCAGTGAGAAGGTGTTATTACCTCCACTTTAAGATAAGGAAACTGAGGTTAGGAGAAATGATGTACTTTTCCCAGGTACCATAACAAGAACACAGAGGCTTTGCCTCCTTTTGATCCTACACTCTGTGCCTTTTACCCACACANATTTTTCAAGACATATACACAGATGTGCAAAATAAAAAAAAGAAGCAGCTATCATATTTTTATTATTTTTCTGAAACTCAACCTCTCTATTGAATCCTCATTTTAGTTGATGTCATAACCTATAATCCTCACCATTTCTGGGTAAACCCTGGTGCTTCAGTATCTTTTGTTTTCAGGTTTAAACGTCAGTGAAGTCAGAATTGTTTCCATTTCCCTTCTCTACCTTAGGTTAAGAGGTAGACTTTGCATGTTTTATGTAAAAAATCCTTGCTTCAGGAAATACATCTTTTCCATGACCTTTCCATTGTTTGAAGTGTGTATCTACTGAGACTTAACTTGTCTTCAACAGGCCCTGGTCAATGAATGAATGTGTCTGACAAAATGTCTGTATCTTTATCTCTTTATCTGGTCCTCAGTTTATGACCCAGACAGCCTTTCAGCTATGCTACAGCCATTTTGGAGATGTCTGTTCTCTCTCAGTTAACCTTTGAACCCTTCTTAGAGGCCACAGAAAAAGCTGACTGTGTCTGAAACAATTACACTCACACAGAGTTTCAGGGTTGCCTTTTTCTGCTTCTTGCATCACATTCAATTAACTCCACTGATTTCTTCCAGAGTTTGAGATTGAGAGAAATTCATAGAAACCTTATTTCTCAAAGGGCTTCCCTTATGGCTCAGCTGGTAAAGAATCCACCTACAAGGTGGGAGACCTGGGCTTCATCCCTGGGTTGGGAAGATCCCCTGGAGAAGAGAAAGGCTACTCACTCCAGTGTTCTGGCCTGGAGAATTCCATGGACTGTATACTCCATGGAGTCACAAAGAGTTGGACATGACTGAATGACTTTCACTTACATTTCCCAAATGCATTTGAAAATTCATCTTCCCTAAAACACATTCAAGTGTAAAAATCATTCAGTTCAATTCAGTCACTCTGTCGTGTCCGACTTTTTGTAACCCCATGGACTGCAGCATACCAGGCTTTCCTGTCTATCACCAACTTCTGGAGCTTGCTTAAACTCATGTCCATCGAGTTGGTGATACCATCCAAACATCTCATCCTCTGTCATCCCCTTCTCCTCTGCTTTCAATCTTTCCCAGCATCAGGGGCTTTTCAAATAAGTCAGTTCTTCACAACAGGTGGCCAAAGTATTGGAGCTTCGGCTTCAGCGTCAGTCCTTCCAATGTATATTCAGGACTGATTTCCTTTAGAATTGACTGGGTGGATCTCCTTGCAGTCCAAGGTACTCTCAAGAGTCTTCACCACCACCACAGTTCAAAAGCATCACTCCTTCCATGCTCAGATTTCTTTATTTTCCAATTCTCACATCCATACACGACTACTGGAAAAATCATAGCTTTGACTAGTCGAACCTTTGTTGGCAAAGTAATGTCTCTGCTTTTTAATATGCTGTCTAGGTTGGTCACAGCTTTTTTCCCAAGGAGCAAGCTTCTTTCAACTTCATTAGGTAATAACTTCAAAAGTATCATTCCATCAGGTAAAGGAAGACTTTTTGTCAAGTGTATCTTCCAAAAATAAAATGTACCAGATTGACCACTTTTAATGACATGATCAAGGAAATCCAATGTTGTGGTATAAGACTGGATTGCATCACTGGTTACTAGATAGAATCATGTAGCAGACTCCCCTAGAGTTTTCAAAGCTCAAATGGCAAGCACTGCTCCATTTTTGCTTACTGTGAAATTCGAGGGAGGAAAGATTTTTACCTTTCTGTGTAGCCTCACTCACTAAAATGACTGTAATAGCATTGTGCACACAGCCTTCAGACAGAGAATATTCTCTCCATGGTGAATATTCTGTGGCAGATTCTGTTCTAAGGAAAAAAACAAAGAGGACAAAGTGATCATTACAAAGTCTTCATGACCAGCTTCTGGGGTTACCCTTCAGTTTCCATGATGTACACTGCTTTCATTGGCTACGAAGAAGGAGGTTCATGAGCAAGATCAAGGTTACAGCCTATAAACAAGGAGCAATTGTACCATCAGTGGGACCTCTTGCTGAACTCTGCATCTAGAGAATAACCATCCAGAAAACATCCCCCTTTCCTTTAGTTGGAAAGCAACTCTCCTCAAGGGAAAGAAGAAAAGGATGTGCCGAGATCAAAGTCACTTCACTTCTCTCAGGTATTTCATAAAAAGTTGTGTGTATATACATATTCCCCACCTCCCTCAAATCACAAAAAACACTTTTTCATTCCATTATTGTAATGGTTGTCGGGTTATTCTAGAAAGACTTAAATAGCTGTATTTTTATATCTTAAGTAGAGCAGTAAGCTAGACCACTCATACATATTCAGGTTTCTTTTTTTCTTTTAAACAATAGATGTTATTAAATACTTCACTCAAGCCAGGCTTGGTACACTGTCCTATGTGTCTTACTCAGGCCCACTTTCCACCTTTGCACTTTTTTTTGCTTCCAATTTGACATGTTATACCNAAAAAAAAAAAAAGATTAACTAAGACTTTCAAAATGTGATGCTACAACACCTTTATGTTTTAACTATTTTATTAGATACAATACAGAAAGAATTGGCTATACAATTCTAATATGCCTGATTTCAATGTTTTCAATTTCCTTTGAACCAGTTCAGTGAGTTTTAATCCCACTATTAAACTGAAACTGCTACTGTCAAGGTCATTAATGACCACCAAGTTGTCAATTCCAATGATCAATTCTCAATCCTTCTATTACCTGATCTACAGGCTGCAACTGACTCAGTCATTGCAGCCTCCTTAAAGCACTATCTTCAGTTGGCTACCCTTCTGGTTTTCTTCTTTTCTTACTGACTGCTTCCTTTCAGTCTCCACTGCTCTTTCTGCCTCTTTTCCGTGAGAGCTAAACACTGGATCTCTTTCCCTTTCTATGTATAATCACTCCCTTGGTGATTTCAGTCTCCTGTTATTTAAGTAATATGTACATGCTGATGACGCCCATATTCATTAAGATAGGCTAATGAGTCTCTGCTAAGAAATTCTCTGTGATTTACCACAACAAAAACTTATTTCTCCTTCTTTCTACATGACCACCAGGGGAAGACAGGAGTGTGAGGTGGAAAGTTCTGGCTACACCTAACTCAGGCACCCAGGCTCTTTGGGTGTCCTGGAACATGTGTCTTCCTTGGTTCAGTTCAGTCACTCAGTCATGTGCAACTCTTTGCGATCCCATGAACCACAGCACGCCAGGGCTCCCTGTCCATCACCAACTCCTGGAGTCCACCCAAACCCATGTCCTTGGTTGCCACATGGTAAAGAGAAAGAGTGCTGGAGAATCACTCACTAGTATTTAACATCTTTAATTTTCACTCTTAGCTCATGAAGCTGAACCAGCCAAATGGGTTTGCCCCATAGCAAGGAAACTGGGAAGCAGAACCTTTCTTCTGCCCAGAAGGAGGGGGGGACTGCCTGGTAATGAGTACTTGTTTTGTCTACCACAGCTCAAATTTTTCTCCAACCTCAATCTCAACTCTGATGTTCTGACTCATGTTTCCAACTGCCCATCTGACGTTTATACTTGGATATCTAATAAGAATTTCAAAATCACAATGTCTAAAACTGAGCTCCTGATACTTCCCATTTCAAATCTTCTCTTTCTACAATCAATGGCATCTTGACCTTTTCAGTTGCTCAGACCAATGGACTAATATAATCCTTTTCTTTTTCTCACAAGTCACATCCAATCTTTTAGGAAATTCTGTTGGCAATTGCTTCACAGCAGATCCAGAACATAACCTTTCCTCTTCAACTACCCCCTAAGAGAGATTACTAAAAAAGCTCCCACTGTTCCCAGCCGTTACCATTCTTTACTGTGTACTCCAGAGAGTGGAGGACTCTTCTGAGAAATCTCTGATGCTTCACACCTTGTTCTGAGGGGAAGTGAAACTACTGACAAGGTCCACAAGGTCCTAGACAGTCTGGTTAGCTTTTTCTTTTCTTTTTTCTTAATTTTTATTAGAGTACAGTTGCTTCACAATTTTATGTTCATTTCTGCAGTACAGCACAGTGCACCAGTTACATATATACACACAGTCACTCTTTTTACGACTCTTTTCCCATATAGGCCATTACAGAGCATAGAGTTCCCAGTGCTATACAGTGGGTCCATATTAGTTATCTGTTTTGTATATAGTAGTGTGTATATGTCAACCCCAATCTCCCAGCTCCTCCCTCCCTGCCTTCTCTTACTCATAATCTTAAGTTTTGTTTCAACATTTGTAACTCTATCTCTGTTTTGTAAATAAGTTCATTTATACCTTTTTTTCTTTAGATCCCACATACAAGTGGTATTATATGATATTTGTCCATCTCTATCTGACTTAATTTCACTCAGTATGACAATCTCTAGGTCCCTTACCTGCCTCCTGAGAAACTTGTATGCAGGACAAGAAGCAATAGTTAGAACTGGACATGGAACAATGGACTGGCTCCAAATTGGGAAAGGAGTACGTCAAGGATGTATATTGTCACCTGGGTTATTTAACTTCTATGCAGAGTACATCATACAAAATGCCAGGCTGGATGAATCACAAGCTGGAATCAAGACCACAGGGAGAAATATCAACAACCTCAGATATGAAGATACCACTTTAATGGCAGAAAGAGGCTCTTGATGGAAGGTGAAAAGAGAAGAGTGAAGAAGCTGGTTTAAAACTCAACATTAAAAAACTAAGATCATGGCATCTGGTCCTATCACTTCATGGCAAATAGATGGGGAAAATGTGGAAATAGTGTTAGATTTCATTTTCTTGGGCTCCAAAATCAATGTGGATGGTGACTGCAACTGAGAAATTAAAAGATACTTGTTACGTGGAAAAATAGCTATGACAAAGCTAGACAGTGTATTAAAAAGCAGAGATATTGCTTTGTTGACAAAGGTTCATATAGTTAAAGGTATGGCTTTTCCAGTAGTCACATATGGATATGAGAGTTGGACCATAAAGAAGGCTGAGTGCCGAAGAATTGATGCTTTTAAACTATAATGCTGGAGAAGACTCTTGAGAATCCCTTGGACAGCAAGGAGATCAAATCAGTCAGTCCTAAAGGAAATCGATCCTGAATATTCATTGGAAGGACTGATGCTGAAGCTGAAGCTCAAATACTTTGGCCACCTGATGCGAAGAGACGACTCAGTGAAAAAAACCCTGATGCTGGGAAAAACTGAGGGCAAGAGAAGTGGACAGAAGATGAAATAGTTGGATGGCAGCACTGACTCAATGGACATGAGTTTGAACAAACTTAGGGAGATAGTGATGGACAGAGAAGCCTGGCATCCTGTGGTTCACGGGTCTCAAAGAGTCGGACACAACTGAGCTACTGAACAACAACAGCAACCATTTTGCTATTTCATTCTTTTTTATGACTAGTTGCCATCCTTGATGCCATCTCCTACAAATCTCCCTCTGCTCATTCTGCTCCACCCACAATGACTAGTCTGCCTTTTGTTTTGAATGTTAGAGGTACATCCTGACTTAGGGTCTTTGAATTTACTATTTTGTCTGAGCACTCCCTCTTTCTCCCTCCTTCAGTTTTTTTCACCTCTTCATGTGAAATATTTCTTGTCCTCTATTAATATTTAAAATTGAAATTCTACTCAAATCCTAATTAGTCTGTCTACCACATCATTATTTTTATAGGACTTATTATAGTCTAATACACTACATGTTATACTATCTATTATGGTTTTACCTGTATAATTAATCACAGAATATAGCTTCAGAAGAGCATTGCCAGATTTCTGTTAAAGCTGCATCTCCAATGCTGAGAAATTTAGCATTAATTTGTATTAAACACAAACAAGAAACAGCTGAGGAAGAGATGGATGATAATGATGTTAACGAGTTTGAATTATTAGGGAGAGAAATGGAAATTACAGGTAAGAGTCATCAAATGACTTAAAATATATTTTTAAAGGGAAAAATTATCTTAATTTTCCATAAGTCTAAAAGGAATCTGTTATCAATAACAAAAGGAGCATTTGGCCCTAAACTCTATTCCCCCGTGTTCTTGATTCTTTTTCCCCAAATCTGTGTTTTTGCATATGAGACATCAGAAGCCACTTTGCTATGTGACTTTTCAGCATCTCATAAAAGTAGAGCTAAGTCCTTCTCACACTAATTCCTGAAATTAAAAAAAATCATTTGAGAAGCTCATGCTAATTCAGATCAGTGCAGGAAAAAAAAAAAAAGTTTGCTTTACTTTAAGGTCTCTAAATCCCTGTCCACCACAACTGTCTCTTTTTTTCCCCACTACTTAATTTTCATACTGATCTGTTAACTAGTTGTGTAGAAACAGTACAAGCATTTATTAGGATTTCATGGTCCTATAAGATTATTATAACTTTTTTCTTCAACATTAGCAAAGACCTTTGCTTTACACACACATTCTCCTGGGAACTTTAACTCTTGGTCCATAAATTCACAGGAGATCAAACCAGTCAATCCAAAAGGAAATCAATTCTGAGTATTCATTAGAATGGCTGATGATGAAGCTGAAGCTCCAGAGCTTTGGCCACCTGATGTGAAGAGCTGACTCATTAGAAAAGACCCTGATGCTGGGAAAGATTGAAGACAGGAAGAGAAGGGGACAACAGAGGACAGAAGATGAGATGGTTGGATGGTATTACTGACTCAATGGACATGAGTTTGAACAAGCTCCCAGAGACGGTGAACAGGGAAGCCTTGCATGCTGCAGTCAAGGGTCGCAAAGAATCAGACATGATTGAGCGACTAAACAGCAGCGACATGAACAACAACAACAACAACAACAACAACAACAAACAGTGAAGGAGAATATTGTACAGTCATAAAATCAACGAGAGTTCCATTACTTAGGTACTTTGGTCAATTCCTTGTGAGACAAAAGCAAAGAAGTCTCATAGAATTGCTGTTAACAAGAAAAAAAATGTATCATTTCTTATTACAGATAGCTTGTTTCTCTACTCATATCACAGCAGAAAGTCAAAATCCAATAATCTGGTCACATTATTTTATTTTGCAATGAGGCCAAGCCATCATTAACCATCATTCAGAGTAAAATTTTACTCTTCAGAAATGACATCAAACTCTATAGAACATAAAAGCAATTTAAAAAGGAGAAAGATAAAAATTCTGAAGTGACTTAAGCTTCTTTCTGGAAATTATATTGTATTTCTGATTTCTATTTATAATTTTTTGCTATAACATCTAGAAATGGGATATGACCAGAGTTACTAAAATAATTATGTCATACATAAAAGTGTTAACTCTCAGACAGTGAAATTATACTTTTCTTTTATTGAGTAGCAAACTAAACAACATGCATATTCCTTTTATTTTTATGTCAATACAGGGAGAATGAAAACATTTCTTTTAAAGAAGAAATGAAAATGAAAGCTGCTGCAGTCCTGTGTTTAAAAGAATCCACGTTTTTCTCTTTTTCTTTGTTGGAGATCCATACAGTTAGATTTATAAATGTTCCCCACTGCTGAATTAAATACTCACAGTTATTCTTTCATCTTTATCATCCAGTGGAGAGCCATCTTTCTTCCATGAAATGGTGGGCTCAGGATGGCCTCGTGGGGGCTGGCATTCCATCACTGCAGGCTCTCCCACGGCCACCATGACATCGGAAGGGTTTTGTCTGAAGTCATCCCGTAGTACTGTAGGAATAAGATTAAATCATTATACTCAACGGTGATATATACAGCCCTTATCTCTGAACTTCACAAAGCAAATATTTTTGTAGTAAATGACTGCTAACAGCTATCTCAATACGTCTTGGAAAATCTATATCTACTTACAGACGTATGCAGTTTAATAATGATATCTGGCCTTACACCCACAGTGGGGATAATTTGATCTTCTTCATAGGCCAGTGGGCAAGTGTTTGCTGCTGCCTAGTGCCCTGAGAGCATCTGGCTTATCTCTTGCATTTCTTCTCTACCTACTGCCCACATTTTCTTATCCATGTACCAATGAATATAATTGAACCCTCCTTTTACTTACATGACATATTGGGGTGATGCTTTCTATTATTAAATGAATACATATACATGCAAACAAAAATATTAAAGTAAAATATACTTCCAACATAGATTTGATTGAGGTATTTTAAAGATATTTCAAACTAATGTATTAGAGTATCTAATCAGTACAATTTAAATATGCCCATTATAAAAACTTTAGACATATTTGCAAAATTACTAAATTCAAAATACTGTGTGTTTTTCATTATCACAGAGTGAGGGGCAATGTTAAAAGGCAGCAATGATGACACCAGCATTGCTACCAATAATGTCATGTTGTATGTTCTGTACTTTTCAGTTTGTGTGGATTTGGTAGGGGGTTCAGTTCAGTTCAGTTGCTCAGTCATGTCCGACTCTTTGCGACCCCATGAATCACAGCACGCCAGGCCTCCCTGTCCATCACCATCTCCTGGAGTTCACTCAAACTCACGTCCATAGAGTCGGTGATACCATCCAACCATCTCATCTTCTGTCATCCCCTTCTCCTCCTGCCCCCAAGCCCTCCCAGCATCAGAGACTTTTCCAATGAGTCAACTCTTCGCATGAGGGGGTACATAGTAATAATAGAGGAAAACAACAAAAGCGGAAAGACTAGAGATCTCTTAAGGAAAATTGGAAACATCAATCTTCAGCATTCCACCTGAAGATTGGCACAATAAAGGATAAAAATGGCAGAGACGTAGTAGATGCTGAAGGGGTCAAGAAGAGACGGAAAGAATACATGGAAGAAGTATATAAAAAAGATCTTAATGAACCAGATTACTATGGTGGTGTGGTTAGTCATCCA
This sequence comes from Neotragus pygmaeus, assembly GCA_006410875.1. Taxonomy (NCBI): domain Eukaryota; kingdom Metazoa; phylum Chordata; class Mammalia; order Artiodactyla; family Bovidae; genus Neotragus; species Neotragus pygmaeus. Next base: position 1,190,831 of record SJYV01004530.1, on the reverse strand, counting down.
GAGCCAGACATTCTGGAGTGAGAAGTGAAGTGAGCCTTAAGAAGCACTGCTACTGAATGTGATCAAATTTCAGCAGAGCTATTCAAATCCTTAAAGGATGATGCCATGAAGGTTTTGCATTCATTATGTCAGCAAATCTGGAAGAGACAGCAGTGGCCACAGGACTGGAAAAGGTCAATCCTCATCCCAGTTCACAAGAAGGGTAGTACCAAAGAATGTGCTAACCATTGGACAATCACACTCATCTACCATGCTAGTAAGGTCGTACTTAAAATCTTGCATGCTAGGCTTCAGCATTATGTGAACCAAGAACTTCCAGATGTCCAACCTGGGTATAAAAAAGGAAGAGGAACTAGAGATCAAATTGTCAACATTCACTGAATTATAGAGAAAGTAAAGGAAATTCAGAAAAACATCTATCTCTGTTTCATTGACTATGCTAAAGCCTTTGACTGTGTGGATCATGACAAACTAGAGAGATGGGAATACCTGTCTCCTGAGAAACCTGTATGCAGAGCAAGAAGCAACAGTTAGAACCCTGTATGGAACAACTGATTGGTTCAAGATCGANTTTTTGTCCCTTAGGATGGAAGTAATGGAGTTTTTCTACAAATGTATTTACATAATTGTAAATTCTTTGCTTCTTCTATTACATATGCTGCCCAGTTTTCGATGTAAGATACGTAAGCTCTATTTTCTTCCTTTACTCTGCCCCTACCCGGTCCAACATCCTCTTGAACCAGGGAAGATGTCTGGGGCTGTGGCACTGTGGGACTAGAGATATACTGTCGCATTGTGGGAGTTCACAGAAACTATCATTTTGTTACTGGTAGTTTTACTTTTTGTACCTCCCATTTCACTATGATTTAAGGAAACCTGCTTGGAAATCAGTCTAAGGGATGATGATAATAATGTAGTCAGCATTGAGTAAAAAGAGGTTTTTAGGGAGACGTTTGCAAAGTCCCATCACTCAGTTCTACCTACTGCCATTTACTGAAGGGATCCTCAACCCCTGATCTATTAGACTGTTCCTTCTTAGGACAAAACATGTTTCATTTACTTTGGGGTCCCAGTGACGAGCTGGGTGCTATACTGGATTGTTAGAATTTTCCTTTTACTCTCCTAAATATAAGCATTAAACATTTTTTGATATGTAGTACTGTTAAGAGCCTTGTCAGAATGACACTAATGCCCAGGTTCAACGAATATGTTCATTTTGATCCACAATTCCTGGATATTACATAATTAATTGAAATAGGGGTCTTGCTTTGAGATTCTTTCCATGTGATCTTTTCTACAACAATTAAAGAAAACATAAGGCTTATGTGTAGAAATTATTTTTGGATTTCTTAGAATGTGGAAAGTCTCTAAATCAGTTGGAAAAGGTAAGTTCTTCATTTCTTCTGGCAGATGGAAAAATTACTTTTCCCTTGAAGCTTTTCTCTCCACGTAGGTTAAAAATCCATTAGCGAATTAGGCTTAGCTGGGTCCATTCATTGATATTTGATCCTTGGAACCTCTCAAGGAAAATCAATGTGTGGCTTTTCAGTTAATTAACATAATGTTAATAGAATGCATAATACCAGCAGAGCTAGAATCCTTGCACTTAAGTCTTCAGCTCAGGCTGAGTGAGCAGAAATGCCTGATCGATACTTCTGAGAAGAGAGCATATTTGTACCACTCAAGGGAAGACAGGCACAAGGAGACTCTTAGGTTAAAGCGATACCTGTCTGCATGGTCCTGTGTACTTACTTGAACAGGCTTGCCAAAGCAGGAAGAGAAAGCTAGAATAAAGCTAAAATGAGAAGGCTTGAAATTCTGTTCACACACGGGCAATTGTGTCAGCAATGAAATCTGAAAAACAGATTCAAATTCAGCCTTCTGAGACATCAAGTTTGAGGAAGGATGTGATGAGAATGTGGGGGCTAGTGAGTGAATTTCTTATATGGTTTCTCTGGTTAGAGACTGTAACCATGAAAAATAGCCTCATAGAACAAATAGCAAACGCAGCCCCGATCCCAAGGTATTCAGATATTTCCCTGCTTTTCCTGCACCCATTAAAAAAAATTAAATTGTGGTGAAATACACATCATATAAAATTCACCATTTTAATCATGGGGAGGGGGCAGTGTCAACATTTTTTTTTACTAACTGAAAGAAACAATTCAAAGAGAGGAAAACACTGAAAGGAGAAAAACCCTGCTCTGCATACTTTTAAACTGGTATCATTGTTGCAATGATAAAAAATTAAGCTGTGCTTTAGTGGTCTTCATAAAAGCATATTGACAAGCTAGGCTTTGGAAGGAGTTCTGGGCGTCCCTGCTGGCTCAGATGGTAAAGAATCTGCCTACGATGTGTGAGACCTGAGTTCGATCCCTAGGTCGGGAATATCCCCTGGAGAAGGAAACGGAAACCCACTCTAGTATTCTTGCCTGGAGAATCCCATGGACAGAGGAGCTTTGTGGGCTACAATCCGCTGGGGTTGCAAAGAGTCAGACAGGACTGAGCGAGTAACACTAGCTGGCCCAGTGGGCAGCTTATAGGAGACTCTAGACTGAGTACCCCGGGCTGACCTTTTTATTTTCAAGTGGATTAGGTACTTTCATTGTTGTGCAGCCATTACTATCATTCATCTCCAGAACTCATTTTATCTTGCAACACTGAAACTCTGAACCTGTTAAACAATAACTCTCCTTTCTCTTTTTCTCTAGCCCGAGAAACCGTCTCTCTACTTTCTTTCTTTTTTTTTTTTCCCTTGATAATAGGGTANGTTAAGTATCTTACAAATGAAGGAGAAGGAGACTGCTGTGATTACTAGCAGGACCTCTGGAAATGTTAAGGCTTCCTGTCAGGGCTAGAGTGATTCTCATCTTTTTCTTGGTTCTGTCTGATAAGAAAAGGAACAAAAATTTAATGACACAAACTAAATTTATGTTTTTTGACAATCCCCTTTGTTCTTTGCTCCAAAGATGGAATTATTGGCATATGTACATGTAAAGAGCATCAATATCTTAGGAAAATAGACTGTTATGAAGCAATGATTTGTCATTATATAGAGTTAGAAATTAACCCATATTTACTTTTGTTACTTCTTTTACAGTTTCTGTCAAGTCTTTTTGGATATGAAATTTATGCTCATACACTAGTTAGTGGGGAAAATGTTCTAATGGTAATTTACTAGAGGTAGTGAAAAATATGGTTTTTGTTGTTCCCTATTTTTTTAATGGTTCATATTCCATGAAAAGTGAAAGTGTTAGTCACTCAGTCATGTCTGACTCTTTGCGACCTTATGGACCAGACTCCTCTATCCTTGAAAGTCTCTAGGCAAGAGTACTGGAGTAGGTAGCCATTCCTTCTCCAGGGGATATTCCTGGCCCAGGGATCAAACCCAGATCTCCTGCATTACAGGTGCATTCTTTACTGTCTGAGCCATGAAGGAAGCCCAATAAGGGTTATTTATTCCTGAACATTTATTAAATGGTTACTGAGTGCTAGGCTCAGTTCTGCATTTTTCACATTTTTTTGGTCTCATTTAGTCCTCATAACACCCCTTTGAGGAAAATGCCACTTTACAGATGAGGTTCAAATTTGGCTATTTGTTGAGTTTTCACAATTCGTTAAAAAAAGAAAAAGAAGAAAAAATTTTTTTGGCTATGCCGAGAGGCTTATGGGAATCTTAGTTCCCTGATCAGGGATTGAACCTGGGCCAAGGCAGTGAAAGAACCAAGTCCTAACCACTGGACTTCCAGGAAATTCCCACACAATTAGTAAATTTTGAGGCCAGGATTTGAACTCATGATGTCAGATTCTACAGCCTGTTGACCAGTAAAAATATCTAAATCCAGTTTCATTTTGAGAGCTTAGTTCTTTGAAAAATTTTCAACCAACTCAGGTTTCTTTTCAGCTTTTCTGCTTCTTTTCTGAGTAGAACAACAGGTCTTTATTCTTATGCAGGTTGACTTTGTGGACTTTGGGCTCTGCTTTGGGCTGCAGATCACCTGGTCTTGACACTGGCTGTGGGATGGGCTCCTAGCTCCTCCAGGTTGTGTTCATTCAGGTGAACGGGCAGCAGCTTCCTGGGGCAAGCTCTTCACTTGCCCAATCACTGGAGTACATGGACCAAGTCAAAGGGCTGTCTCTTATACACATCTAGATGTGTATAAGAGACAGGCTCTTCATGTTTTTTTTTTATGGTCTCAAAAGATAACAGTATTCTTAATATTTTTACAAAATGACTCATTTTCCTCTGCTGTTGATTCTTTTTGTTTCCAACTCTGGAATCCCTCATGCTCTTACATTTTAAATATTTCTCACTTTACTGGCTCTTTTTTTCTCAGCTCATATCTTTTCCATCTTGAAACACACATATGCAATTCTATTGACCGTATGATCATGTGACTCATCCAGTTATTTCTCCTTTTGGCAGAGTGATTTTTCTGGGCCTAGACAGACTTGGGTTCAAATCTTGGCTGAGTGACTTACTAAGTGTATGATTATGGGCAAGTTTCTTTATCTCTTTGACCTTATTTATGTCATCTGTAAATGTAGATAATAATAGTACCTATCCCATAGGAATATTGGGAGGGCTAAATGCGCAAGTAAGTGCTCCGTAAATAATAAATATTGTTAATAATTATTATCTATATCACTTTCTTTTGTTAACTGTATTCATTGGTCTACTTTTTTAGTTTAGCATATAAAACTGATAAAAGAGAAGATGCCTTATTCATGTTCACAAAAGTAATCCTTCTCTTCAATAAACCTGCCATAAACACTGTAATAAGGCAAAACTGTAAACACTTTTTATAATATAGAAATATATTGGAACTTTCCAGATGGTCCAGTAGTTAAGACTCCACCTTTCACTGTGGCAGATGTAGGTTCAATTCCTGGTTGGGGTACTGAGGTCCCATATGCCTCAGCATGTGGCCAAAAATTAAAAAGAAAGCAACTAATAATTCTTAAAAATCAGTAATTAAGAATATAGATAATTGGGTGAAGAACATGAGCAAGCAGTTGGAAAAAATGCAAGTGGCCAGTAAATACTTTAAAATATAAAAATGTCACAAAGAAACAAACTGTCAGATTTGTATAGATAGTTTTTTTTAAGATGTATTTTGAATTCATGGGTAATGATTATCCTTTAGAGGATTCCAAATAGTTCTTTATGAGTTTTCTTTAGAAAGTAAAAACCTGGAGGTAACGAGTTGTGATCTACATATAGGATACTCTCAGCTTTCAAAAAATTTATGTAGTTCCTCCTCTCAGATGCCAGAGTCAGAAGTTTTGGTCTGGATTATCAACTAGAAATGGACTGCTTATGTTTCTGGACATGCAGACCTAAATTCACTCTAGAATATGGTTAAAATTATATTCCATGGCAGCTTTTATTTATGTTTAAATAGACTACATAGCAGGTAAAAAAATCTTCTTTTAGCTTTATTGAGTACCTATTAAGTACTAGTTATTTTGTGCTATAAACTTTACATAGCTTATTTCCTGTAATGATTACCAGAAGCTTGTGAAGTCGATATTATTTTAATTTTTACAGAAAAAGGAAATGAAGCACAGAGATTAAGAAACTTTCATGACTTCATACATGAAGTATATAATAAAGAGGATTCAAACCCACTCAGCCTGACTCTAGGACCACCCTCTTATGATACTGTACAAATGGAAATCCACTCCTAAGTGAAGAAATGTAAATTTTGCCAATTGACTGTTCATATTATTTGTCCATTTTATGTTGTTAGTCCTTTTTCTACTTGAAATTAAGGAATTTTAAGAATGCCTGCTTCAGCATTAGGATTTATGCAGATATCTTCTAATTTGTCAGTTACATATTAGCATGTATCTTTTGTTGTATATAAACTTTAAATTTGAATAGTTATATCTAGTCTATGACAGGTATGGCATACAATAAGAATTCAATCAAAATTAATATGCAACATTAACTTTTATTGGGGGACATTTATTTCTACTTTCCTGTATCACCAGTCCTGTATATGAGTGGTTAAATCTTATCTCCTCAGGAAAACATAGCACTGTTGAGTGACTGTTATATTCTATGGAGAACTTAAATCTTCGGTCACAACATTAAGAGCTCCCGGTTTTGGTCTCATAAGCCCTCTTTGAAATTACCTGTGCAACATTAATGAAGTCTTCTTTCATGAGTTGCCAATGTTGTCTTTTCTAAGATATCTTTCTTAATATTATAACATAGAGATAGTTTCTTTTCAAACCTTTGTTTTTCATATTTAGTCTTTGATCCACCTGGAATTTAATTTTGTAATTGGCCCAAGGTAGGAATTGGCTGCTAATTATATCAGTAAAATTATTTTTGCATGTAGGAGACCAGTTGTTCCAATACTGTTTGTTAAATAAATACTTCCTTTGTGATGCCACTTTTACCATATACATGCTTAATCATTTCTAGGCTATTTAATTTTTAAAGGTCTATTTATTTATTTCTTTATGGCTACGCTGGGCCTTCATTGCTGTGCTCGGGCTTCTTAGTTGTGGCAAGCGGGGGCTACTCTTTGTTGCGGTACTAGGGCTTCTCATTGCAGTGGCTTCTCTTGTGGCTGAGCTTGGCTCTGGAGCAGGCAGGCTTCCGTTGTTGTGGTATGTGGGCTCAGTAGTTGTGCATAGACTTAGTTGCTCCCTAGCATGTAGGATCTTCCCTGGACCAGGGATCAAACGCATGTCCCCTCTGTTGGCAGGTGGATTCTTTACCACTGAGCCACCAGGGAAGCCCATTTCTAGGCTCTTTATTCTGTTTCTTTAATCCGTTTGTCTACATCTATACCAATACTATACTCTGTGTGTGTATATGTGTTTACATTGTTTTAATTACTTTATAATAACCCTGTTTGATTGACAGGGATCTGCACAGTGTTCTAGTTTTTAAGAAATTTCTCAGCTACTTTGGGACCTGTGTGCTTCTTTTTGAATTTTAAAATCAGTTTATTTCCTATCTAAGGAAAAATACTCGTTGGGATTTTAATTGAAATTGCAAAGAATTATAGACTACAGACCTTCCTGACTTACATCTGTTAAACCCATCATAATTTTAAAACATATAAATTGAAAATATATTTAATAATATTTAATACATCTAACCTTATGTTTCCACAAGTTCAGCAATGGAAAGTAATCAAGACTTTATGTGAAACCACCCACTATAGATAGAAGGCTTTTTGGAAAGCCCTTTGGAATTTATTGCAAAGTTTGTTTGTAAGCAAAGGAATAAAAATGGTGGTGGCTCAGGTTACCAAATCATGTGATACATGTTTACAAAATAATCCTAGAACAGCATCACTCCCTCCTCTACTAGTTAGACCCATTCAACACTGAGGAAGCAACGTGGAGGAGAATTGCCAAATTAATTTTAATACGATGCCCAAGTCCAGAAGATGCAAATATTTATTAGTAATGGAAGACACATTCACTGGATGAATAGAAACTTTCCCCACACAGACAGGACAGGTCTTGGAGGTAAAAAAAAACTTGCTTTAGGAGATAATCCCACATTTCGGATTATCTCAGTTTATACAAAGTGATACTGAACCTGCCTTTACCTCTAAAATTACTCAACAAGTAGCTGAAAGCTTGGGGATAAAATATTCCCTTCAAGCAGCATGAAGACCCCAATCCTTTTGGAAAAAATGAGCAATATTTTGAAGCAAACTATAGACAGATTCCTTCTTCCAGGGAAGAATTTGGCTATAGTTCCAAATTCCACTCTAGTATTCTTGCCTGGAGAATCCCATGGACAGAGGAGCCGGTGGGCTACAGTCCATAGGGTCACAAAGAGTCAGACATGACTGAAGGGACTTAACCTGCACATCCAACCTACCAAACATTGTAGCTTAGTTTAGCCTACCTTAAGTGTGCTCAGAACACTTATATTGGCTTATAGTTGTGGAAAATCATCTAACACAACGCCTGTTTTATAGTAAAGTGTTGGATATCACATGTGATTTATTGAATATTGTAGTGAAAATGAAAAACAGAATAGCTGAGTGGGTACAGAATAGTTGCAAGAGTTTATTGGTTGTTTACCTTTGTGATCATCTGGCTGACTGGGAGCTATGGCTTGCTGCCACTGCCCAGCATCACCAGAGAATATTCTGCTACATATAGCTAACATGAGAAAAGATTAAAAATTTGAGCTATCTACATTTTCTTCACTTTCTCTCCATTGTAAAGTTGAAAATTTATAAGTCAAACTATTGTACATTAGGGACTATCTGTAATCAGAGAATAATTAAAACATTTTTTCCTATCACAAAGATGTTTCATTTTAAGAAAATCCACTAATAAAATTTATCCTATTCAAGAAAAAATATAATCAGCTCCATAGAACTGCTAATTTTTCTTAAATCAGAATGTGAGACTTTTAGGATATATTTATAAAATAGAAGTAAAAGGATACTTCCTTAACATGATATTTTAAAAAATCATTCTACATACATAATAAGCTAAAAGCCAGAATCATATTTACTGTGGAAAATGAGACATATTCCTACTAAAGTCAAGAATGTGACCAGATTGCTCATGCTACCACATTTATTTACTAAAATTCTATATACATATAGGGCTTCCCTCATAGTTCGGTCAGTAAAGAATCTGCCTGCAATGCAGATCCGGGGTTTGATTCCTGGGTTGGGAAGATCCTCTGGAGAAGGAAATGACAACCTACTCCAGTATTCTCGCCTGGAGAATCCCACGGACAGATGGTCCTGGCAGGCTACAGTCTGTGAGGTTGCAAGAGTTGGACATGACTTAGCGACTAAACCACCACCACCACTATATACATATAGAAAAGAGAAAAAAGATAAAAGTTGGGAAGATGCATACAAAATTATTATTTCTAGATGATACATTTATGTGTGTGTACGCCTGAAGATGAAACAAGAGAATTCAAAACAGTATGGACACAAAATTAATATGTAAAATTAATAGCATTTCTATATATTAAGACAAACCACAACCAGTTCAGAAATAAAATGGAAGCTGGGAATTCCCTGGCAGTACTGTGGTTAAGACTCAGTACTTTCATTGCCATGGTCAAAATTCAATCCCTGGTTGGGGAACTAAAATCATGAAAACCCTGTGGGGCAGCCAAAAAATATATAAATTTAAAAAATGAATAAAATAAAATGGAATAAAGATGTTAAGAGTAATAACAAAATCCTAAAGGAAAAAAAGATGTATATGGAAGGAAAAAAACCTTTAAAACATTACTGAGACCTAGAAGAGGATTTGAGTAAATTTTTAATATATACTTAAAAAAATAAAATTGTCATTATTAAATCAATATGAATTCTCTTTAATCTTCAGATTTATTGAAATCTCAGATATTCTAAATACACCTTCTAGAATAAAGCAGTTCTGTTCAAGCTGAGTGTAGAAGACATTTGGAAAATAAAAATGAATATAATATAGAAGAAAAAAACATGAAAAAATACTGTGTGTTATGCTCCAAGTTTTAGAATAACATTTATTTAATATCTGTACAACTTTAAGGAAAAAATATCCTTTTACAAAAAGTTGCCAGTCAGCATATACACCATAGAATTGATACGTAATTACCTTTATGCCTTCACTGTAAACTTTTTTTTTTTTTTAATTATCATGTTAAGTATCTTACAAATGAAGGAGAAGGAGACTGCTGTGATTACTAGCAGGACCTCTGGAAATGTTAAGGCTTCCTGTCAGGGCTAGAGTGATTCTCATCTTTTTCTTGGTTCTGTCTGATAAGAAAAGGAACAAAAATTTAATGACACAAACTAAATTTATGTTTTTTGACAATCCCCTTTGTTCTTTGCTCCAAAGATGGAATTATTGGCATATGTACATGTAAAGAGCATCAATATCTTAGGAAAATAGACTGTTATGAAGCAATGATTTGTCATTATATAGAGTTAGAAATTAACCCATATTTACTTTTGTTACTTCTTTTACAGTTTCTGTCAAGTCTTTTTGGATATGAAATTTATGCTCATACACTAGTTAGTGGGGAAAATGTTCTAATGGTAATTTACTAGAGGTAGTGAAAAATATGGTTTTTGTTGTTCCCTATTTTTTTAATGGTTCATATTCCATGAAAAGTGAAAGTGTTAGTCACTCAGTCATGTCTGACTCTTTGCGACCTTATGGACCAGACTCCTCTATCCTTGAAAGTCTCTAGGCAAGAGTACTGGAGTAGGTAGCCATTCCTTCTCCAGGGGATATTCCTGGCCCAGGGATCAAACCCAGATCTCCTGCATTACAGGTGCATTCTTTACTGTCTGAGCCATGAAGGAAGCCCAATAAGGGTTATTTATTCCTGAACATTTATTAAATGGTTACTGAGTGCTAGGCTCAGTTCTGCATTTTTCACATTTTTTTGGTCTCATTTAGTCCTCATAACACCCCTTTGAGGAAAATGCCACTTTACAGATGAGGTTCAAATTTGGCTATTTGTTGAGTTTACACAATTCGTTAAAAAAAGAAAAAGAAGAAAAAAATTTTTTGGCTATGCCGAGAGGCTTATGGGAATCTTAGTTCCCTGATCAGGGATTGAACCTGGGCCAAGGCAGTGAAAGAACCAAGTCCTAACCACTGGACTTCCAGGAAATTCCCACACAATTAGTAAATTTTGAGGCCAGGATTTGAACTCATGATGTCAGATTCTACAGCCTGTTGACCAGTAAAAATATCTAAATCCAGTTTCATTTTGAGAGCTTAGTTCTTTGAAAAATTTTCAACCAACTCAGGTTTCTTTTCAGCTTTTCTGCTTCTTTTCTGAGTAGAACAACAGGTCTTTATTCTTATGCAGGTTGACTTTGTGGACTTTGGGCTCTGCTTTGGGCTGCAGATCACCTGGTCTTGACACTGGCTGTGGGATGGGCTCCTAGCTCCTCCAGGTTGTGTTCATTCAGGTGAACAGGCAGCAGCTTCCTGGGGCAAGCTCTTCACTTGCCCAATCACTGGAGTACATGGACCAAGTCAAAGGGTGTGTTAAAATACAAATTCAACTTGAGTACATTTTGAGGATCTTCAGTTCAGTTCAGTTCAGTCACTTTGCGACCCCATGAATCACAGCATGCCAGACCTCCCTGTCCATCACCAACTCTTGAAGTTCACTCAAACTCATGTCCATCGAGTCAGTGATGCCATCCAGCCATCTCATCCTCTGTCATCCCCTTCTCCTCCTGCCCCCAATCCCTCCCAGCATCAGTGTCTTTTCCAATGAGTCAACTCTTTGCATGGGGTGGCCAAAGTACTGGAGTTTCCGCTTTAGCATCATTCCTTCCAAAGAACACCCAGGGCTGATCTCCTNCTCATCCTCTGTCGTCCCCTTCTCATCTTGCCCCCAATCCCTCCCAGCATCAGAGTCTTTTCCAATGAGTCAATTCTTCGCATGAGGTGGCCAAAGTATTGGAGTTTCAGCTTCAGCATCATTCCCTCCAAAGAACACCCAGGGCTGATCTCCTTCAGAATGGACTGGTTGGATCTCCTTGCAGTCCAAGGGACTCTCAAGAGTCTTCTCCAACACCACAGTTCAAAAGCATCAATTCTTCAGCACTCAGCCTTCTTCACAGTCCAACTCTCACATCCATACATGACCACAGGAAAAACCATAGCCTTGACTAGACGGACCTTTGTTGGCAAAGTAATATCTCTGCTTTTGAATATGTTATCTAGGTTGGTCATTACTTTCTTTCCAAGTAAATCAATTATATTTCAATAAAAATTAAATTTAAAAATTGTTACATAATAAAAAACAAGATATTAATGACAAAAATAATAACAGTTTTGCTACCTCTCAGTCATCTGAAGATTCTTCAGGTCTTGGCACTAACACTACCTCATAAGGGACGTTTTTCTTTACCATACCCTTTAAAGATTGAACCATTTCCTGCTCACCCCCAACTCTGTCCCTGATCCCCCTCCCAGCTTTATTGCTCTTTTTTAACACTTGTCATAATCTGACATGCTCTATAGTTCTTTCTGGTCAGAATATTTAACATGAGATCCCCCCTCAACAAATTTCTAGTGCACAGTATAGCAGTATAGTGCTGTTAACCCTAGGCACGCTGTTGTATGGTAGACCCCTAGAGTTAATTCACCTTGTGTAACTGAAACTTTATGCCCATGGAACAACAATTCCTTACCCCCGCCTCCGTCACTGGAAACCACCACTCTGCTCGTAAAAGTCTGGCTATTGTAGAGAGCTCAGATAAGTGAGATCACGCAGCTCGTGTCCTTCTGCGACTGGCTTATTCCATTTAACATAATGTCCTCCAGATCATCCATGTGGCTGCATATGGTGGGATTTCTTTCCATCTCATGGATAAATAATGTTCCATTGTGTGAATATATCACATGTCCTTTACACATTGATCTATCAATGGACACGTTTACATTGTTCCCATATCTTGGCTATGATGAATAATGCTTCAAAGAACATCAGAGTGCCCCCTCTTTGAGATCCTGTTTTAAGTTCTTTTGGATATATTCCCAGAAATGGAATTACTGCATCATATGGTAGTTCTATTTTTAATTTTTTCAGGAGTTTTCATGCTGTTTTTCAAAGAGGCTGTACCATTTTGCACTCCTATCAAATGGGACAAACCTTCTAATTTCTCCACATCCTAACCAGGACTTGTTATCTCTTCTTTCTTTTGTTTTGTTGACCATAGCCATCCTAGCAGGTACAAGATGATACTGATTTGTATTTTTATTTGTATTTCTTGATGGTTGGTAATGTTGAGCACCTTTCATGTACCTATTGCCCATTTGTATGTCTTATTCAGAGAAATATCTAATCAAGTTCTTTGCCTCTTTTATAATCAAATCATTTGTTTTTGTTTTTGCTATTGGGTTATATGAGTTCTTTATACATTTTGGAAATTAACCTCTTATCAGATATGTGCCTTGCAAATGTTTTCTCCTGTTCCATAGATTGCCTTTATATTTACTTCTTTATTTGTTTATTTTTCATACACCCCCAACTAGAATGATATTTTCATCTATTTAACTTTCAAAACAGACTCTGACACTTGAGTAAAACAAATCAATTTTTGTTGGCTTAATACAATTTTTAAGTGATCAATTTTATGAAAAATTTGGAAAGTGATATTGGACTAAATCAACAGAATTGGAAATAAAGTTAGCCCTTGAAGAGCATAGGTTTGAACTGCCTGGGTCTGCTTAGATGTGGATTTTTTTTCAATAGTACATACTGCTGTACTTACTGCAGTAGAGCAGAATCTCACAGCTCGTTGAATCTGCAGATATGAAACTTCATATACTGAAGAACTGTGGTTAAGGAGGTACTGCAAGGTTGGAGGGCCAACTATAACATAATAGGGGGATTTTTCACTTCACAGGAGGGTCAGTGCTCCTACATCCGCCTCCTACCCTCACCTCTGTATTGTTCAAGGGTCAACTCCAGTATCAATGAAATTAGGTGCATACGAAAGCTTAATATATATTTATAGCTAATTGTTAATAATACTGGGAAATTAACTGCTAGGGAATAGTCATTGTGGGCAATTGTAACCACAGAAATATCTGTAGACCCAAAGGGAATATGAGGAAAATATAGAATTGGGTGGGAAATGGAAGAATGAAGAGGGCATTGCAGATGGACAAAACAACATATACAAGATCATGAAAGAAGAATAAGTTTGTCTTTTAAAAGTGGTTTCTTTAAAAAATGGACCAATCTTCAAGGGAAGAATACATGTCAAAGACTAGTGAGAAATGCATCTGTAAACTCACTGAGTCACTCATTCAACAGAGGCTTGTTGCGTACCTATGACATGCTAGACTTTGGGTGAAGACTAGTGATAGTTAAGGGCCTGATGATGGACTCTGGATATCAGGCAAAGAATCTGGAAGATGCTTGTGCTATCCCATGGGGCCATTTTCAAGACTAACAAAATAGGGTGCTCATAGTGCTCTGTAAGCCATTATGTTCTATCATGATGTGTATCTATATCATTACCCAGCTGGAGACTGATCTGGTGAAAACTCTGTGTTAAACCATGCATTTAACCAGGTAGTAACAGACAATATATTTCTGAAGATCACACAGTGTGTTAGAATCTAGGAAGCAAGGTTGTGGGGAAAGTAAAAAAGCCATAAAATAGAGTAAGCATCATGAAGAAACAGACCTGTCTCACACTTTAAGAACAGAAGCTGCTAGATTAAATGATAAACTCACTCTTTCCCAAACTGGAGCTAGACCTTTAAAAAACTAATCAGAAACTAATAAAACATTCTTCTCTTACCTCACTTAGAAGCTGTTAGGTGGAAAATTACAAGTGACTAGAGGCAACTGATTGCTGTCTGTAAGATCCAACATCTACTAGAAAATATAGAAAAATCAAATCTATATCACATGCCTCAGTGCACTCTTCTGCCACAAATTAACCAGTTTAACAGCGCAAATAATTTTTCTCAAAACATCCTTACTGCTTTTATCCTCAAAGAATTGATCATGCCTTTTTTCATTCTGACAAACTTGTCAAAACTTTTGCTACCTGAAATGGAAAATTCCTCATGGATTCATCCCTATGATTTTTACTCCAGTACTTTGGCCACCTCATGCGAAGAGTTGACTCACTGGAAAAGACTCTGATGCTGGGAGAGATTGGGGGCAGGAGGAGAAGGGGACGACTGAGGATGAGATGGCTGGATGGCATCACGGACTTGATGGACATGAGTCTGAGTGAACTCCGAGAGATGGTGATGAACAGGGAGGCCTGGCGTGCTGCAATTCATGGGGTCGCAAAGAGTCAGACACGACTGAGCGATTGAACTGAACGGAACTATGTTCCAGGCTTTCATTAAAGGTTGGCAATCAAAGATCAATGAGGCATAACTCTTCCTCTTAATGAGTCTTAATTTGGTGAGAGAATAGACATGGGAGTCAAAGATTATAGTATGTGGTGATAAATGGCATATTTTAAGTATTTTGCAGGTATTCTGGCAGTAAGAAGAATCCAGGGGAAGTATCTGACAAGACCAGAGATGGCAGTAAGAATATAAAATAGACAGATAAGGTCACAAACTATTTGGACAAGACCTCTGTTCTCATGAAGATGGTCAGTCAGGTCTTCTGGGAGAAAGGGACACTTGAGCTAAGATCTGACTGAGAGGAGTCAGTTTTGCAAAGAACTGGAAGAGAACCAGGTAAAGTCGCAAGTACAAAATCCCGAAACAGTGAACTTGAATGTTTCAGAAACAGAAAGACCAGCAAAGAGGTGAAGTCAGAGTGTTCATGTAGAACCTTCTAGATAAGACAATAGGGTTTATTCTAGGTGCAAGGGAAGCCACTAAATAGTATCAAAAGGGATACTTTATATAGGAAGGGATATACTTTGGCTTGCAGTTTCTAAGTTCTCTCTGTAATATATGTTGAGGCTGGTTTCGGCAACAGGAGGTGAGTGGGCAAGTCACAGTGGGACCCATAAGATGTGAGGCTTTTATAGAGATGTCAGTGTATATCAATAGGGGAAGGAGACATAAAAGGATTTGGGATGTATTTAGGAGACAGAACTGAAAGGACATGATGGTGAATTTGGTCTGGATGTGGGGGAGAAAAAGCCAAAGATAACCCTAGACTGTTGGCTTTAGCAGTTGAGTATGTGCTAATTTATCATATCATAATAATAACTCATGCTTTGCTATTTTTATTATGCACCACTCAGAGCTCTAACCACTGTATTACCTCATGTTATCCTCACAAACAAAGCCACAAAATAGGTACTATTACCATCAACCCTATTGTACAGATAAAGGAAGGGAGGAATGGAGAGATTAAGCTTACTTGACTTTTAAATTTCAGCCTATGTTTGAATCCAGGCTCTACTCACTCCAGAGTTTGTGTGCTTAACCAGGACCTTATTCTGTCTTATATTCCACAGCTTCTCAAGGCTAGAGGATGGGCTGAAGGTAATGGCACCCCACTCTGGTACACTTGCCTGGAAACTCCCATGGGCAGAGGAGCCTGGTAGGCTACAGACCATGGGGTCACAAAGAGTCGAACACAACTGAGTGACTTCTTTGGGCTGATTTTAGGAGGTGACATATTATGTTTGAGATGCCTTACATGGAAATGTCAGATATGCAGCTGGATAAGTGAGTATGGAAGTCAGGGGATAGGTCAGCCTGGAGACATCAGGGGAGTCATGGCACACTGCAAGAATTTAAAGCTGTGAGGTTCAACTTGAGATATCTACCAGAAATCTCTAATACAGCTGAGAAGATACTCCAGACCAACCCCTGGAGTCCTGCAATTTGCATTTCTCAGACAGAAACTCACTTGAGAATCTGAGAAGCAACAATCAAGTGAGGCAGAAAGAACCTCAGAGGAACAACGATTCTCAGAAACCAAGCAATTAAACTATTGACTTGTGTTCAGCCAGGCTCTGTCCTCATAGTGACCACAGGGACGCAGCGGCTCAGCCTTTCAGACTTAAGGTTTATTGACAAGACAGATTGTGCCCAGGGAGCAAATCTTGGGATTCTATCTGACTGGATCTTCTTAAATCATGGGCCCATTTCTGAATTTTGCACCAATCACTGCAACTAGGGAGCTCTAAGGTAGGGTCCCAACCATGATATACAGATGAAAAGTGGGGATGCCATCACCCATTGTAGCTTGCGTTTTGTATGAAACTACCACCAGAATTTTGAAAATTACTATGGATGAAAAGTATTAGAACAATCTGATTTCTATGAAGACAATTCTTTCTCATCAGTTCCAAAGAATCTCAAAAGGTTGCCTTACCATCCAAAGACTGTTAACACTCATGGTTGCCCTTATCTTAACCCCCAAATATGACTTCTCATTCTAAGCCACTCTAAGCCTGATCTCAAGTGGGCAGGACTCAACCATGAATGATATGGGTAAATGGAAAATAGAAAATCACCAGAGCCACATTTCATATCAACTGCTTTGCAAATAGTTCTATTTAGAGGAAATGTAACCACATGGTTGGGAAGCCATTTCACCCACTCTTTTGCAAGAGTTTCTATCATAGAAGAGTTTCTGTCGTAGAAAATACGGTTAAAAACCAGCCATGGTCAGAATTTTCAACATCCTTGGCAACAGGGGTTTTCTGGTTCCTTCTCTTTCTCTCTGAACACATCATCCACCCACTCATTTATTTATTCAACAACAGTTTTATTGAGCACTTATTTGGAGACAGCACCATTTAAGTACTGGAGATACAACAGTAAGTAAATCATGCAAAAATCCCTATCATGAAATTTAAATTCTAGTAGCAGGAGACAGGTAACACTAAATAAAAATAATATGTAAGTAATTCATATAGTAGTTTACTACAGAGAGGGGAAAAAGGGATGTGCAGGGGCATGGCAGGAGTTGTACAATTTTAAAGAGGCTGTCTACATCTCTTAGACACTTTTTTCTATGTCAACTACCTTTATTTATGAAGAATTTTTTCCTAATCAGTTAAAAACATAAAATCAGTGATGCAGGAAGACACTTCACAGAGGGGAGAGGTGGGGCCTTCGAGGACTCCAGTTTACCAGCCCTGGTTTTCAAAGCCTTCTGGGAGAGCAGGGATCAGAGTTCATTCTTGGAAAAGTGGAACAATCATTATTTATTCCAAATCAGCTGAGGTGATCAGTGATTCAGATGGTAACGAATCTGCCCGCAACGCAGAAGACCCGTGTTGGATCCCTGGATGAGAAGGATCCTCTGCAGCAGGAGTGGCTTCCCACTCGAGTATGCTTTGCTGGAGAATTGCAGGACAGAGGAGCCTGGCGGCTACAGTCCATGGGGTCGCAAAGAATCTGATATGACTGAGCAACTAACACTTTCACTCTCGCTTTCATTCCAAATCAGCTGGGATGATGGGCTGTCTTGTTTTAGGGGGTGGGGAGCAGAAGGAGTTGATAAAACTTTGGATTGGAGCTAAAAAGGCAAGTTGCTGTCGGGGGTGGGGTGGGGGGTGGTTCTCCACTCCCTTGAGGATTCTGAGGCCCCATGGGTGCCTCCCGCAGCAGATGCAAACACCTTCACTTACAGCTGAGCTTTTCTGTTTCCTTTGAACACCCAGAGCTACAGAGGGATGGGGTGATACACTCCCCACCTTGGGGACACAGGCAGAAACCATCCACATTGCTGTCACTTGCTGACACTATGGACTAGGTCGGGGTANGAGCACTTATTTGGAGACAGCACCATTTAAGTACTGGAGATACAACAGTAAGTAAATCATGCAAAAATCCCTATCATGAAATTTAAATTCTAGTAGCAGGAGACAGGTAACACTAAATAAAAATAATATGTAAGTAATTCATATAGTAGTTTACTACAGAGAGGGGAAAAAGGGATGTGCAGGGGCATGGCAGGAGTTGTACAATTTTAAAGAGGCTGTCTACATCTCTTAGACACTTTTTTCTATGTCAACTACCTTTATTTATGAAGAATTTTTTCCTAATCAGTTAAAAACATAAAATCAGTGATGCAGGAAGACACTTCACAGAGGGGAGAGGTGGGGCCTTCGAGGACTCCAGTTTACCAGCCCTGGTTTTCAAAGCCTTCTGGGAGAGCAGGGATCAGAGTTCATTCTTGGAAAAGTGGAACAATCATTATTTATTCCAAATCAGCTGAGGTGATCAGTGATTCAGATGGTAACGAATCTGCCCGCAACGCAGAAGACCCGTGTTGGATCCCTGGATGAGAAGGATCCTCTGCAGCAGGAGTGGCTTCCCACTCGAGTATGCTTTGCTGGAGAATTGCAGGACAGAGGAGCCTGGCGGCTACAGTCCATGGGGTCGCAAAGAATCTGATATGACTGAGCAACTAACACTTTCACTCTCGCTTTCATTCCAAATCAGCTGGGATGATGGGCTGTCTTGTTTTAGGGGGTGGGGAGCAGAAGGAGTTGATAAAACTTTGGATTGGAGCTAAAAAGGCAAGTTGCTGTCGGGGGTGGGGTGGGGGGTGGTTCTCCACTCCCTTGAGGATTCTGAGGCCCCATGGGTGCCTCCCGCAGCAGATGCAAACACCTTCACTTACAGCTGAGCTTTTCTGTTTCCTTTGAACACCCAGAGCTACAGAGGGATGGGGTGATACACTCCCCACCTTGGGGACACAGGCAGAAACCATCCACATTGCTGTCACTTGCTGACACTATGGACTAGGTCGGGGTACAGAGGAAGCACAATATACTATCCAAGTCTTATAGCTCTCTACTAAATTATTTGAAATGTTGAAACCAATTAAAATGTATTATTTTTAGTTAGGTTTGGGGAAGTTTTCAAACTTATTTATTAAATAAGTCGCCTGACATTTGGGGGTACATATCTCAGAAAAGAAAATGTAAATGGAGTATACACAGGAAAAGATGATCAATTTAACAAGTTGTCAGGGGCATGTAAACTAAAACAATGTGATGCCCTTTACTACCATCAGGCTGGCAAAAATGCAAAAATGTCAGTGACATCTGGTGCTAGCAAGAACTTGAAGAAATCAACAAAGAGTTGTGGGGGGAAATTGCAAGTATTTAGCTTATCTTCTGACCCCCTAATATTACTTCTAGAAAGTATTCTTATAAAATAAAAGCACAGGTCAGGATATACATACAAAGATGTTCATTACAGCCTGTTTTATGTGGACAGAAAAATGAAACAACAAGCAAATTGGAACGGTTAAACCAATTTTGCTGTACTCATTCCATGGAATATTTTGCAATTAATTAAAATGAACATATACATATATAAGAAAGATATCCCTGATGTGTTTTCAATCTCTAAAAAAGGGAAAGATATGTATACATATATATTGTTGCTGACGAAACTAGAAACATTATGGGAAGAGCTCTAGCCAATCATCACCATTGGATCACTTGGGAAGTTGAAGATAGAGAAGTAGAGAGATTTTTTTTTTCTTTCTGTTTATGCCTTGATAGCATTTCAGACTTAAAACAAGCATATATTAGGCTTGGCTAATGAACCAAGATACCAGCCACCAGCAGCAACAGTGTGCACAGGACTGAATGTTCCCTAGTACGTCTGCCACCAGTGTTGTGCCCTCAGAGTGAGCAGCAGCCACCCTCAAACCCAAACCCACACCCCCTTTCTACCACCATCCCCCCAACTCTCCCAGAGACTCTCCAAGACTCACAGGAAGGTCTGGCCCAGGCACCTATCTAATACTGCTTTTGCCCTGGGTCCTAGTGCGTGTGAGATTTTGTGTGCACCCTTTAAGAGCGAAGTCTCTTATTTCCCCCAGTCCTGTAGGTCTCCTGTGATTAAGCTCCACTGGTGTTCACAGCTAAATGGCCTGGGGGCTTGTCTTCCTAGGCGCTAGACCCCCAGGCTGGGGAGCCTGATCTGTGGCTCTGAACTCTCACTCCCGTGGGAGAACCTCTGTGATATAATAATTCTCCAGTCGCCCACCCCAGGAGGTATGGGATTTGTTTACATAGTCAGTCCACTCCTCCTACCCATCTCATGGTTCTTTCCTTATGTCCTCAGTTGCAGAAGATCTTTCCTGGTAGGCTCCAGTCTTTCTCATCAATGGTTGTTCTGCAGATAGATGTGATCTTAGTGTGCTCAGGGTCAGTGTGCTTAGTAAGTTCAGGGTCTTTCTACCCTGTCATCTTGGCCTCTCTCTACTCTTCATCTTGAGTTTAATTTTTCCTGCAAATTGATTTTATATGCTGTTTCCAGGAAGTGAGATACTCCCATGTCTTGGTTGTGTGACTTTTCTAAATGAACGATCCAAGGCTTTCTTCTTCAGTAAAAATAAGGCTATTACCACTGTTTTTTAAAAATTCTCCAGGAATTTCTTCTGTGTGAAATTCATCTTAACATGAAATCAGACCAAGGTTTTTGTTTTATGGGATAAAATATCCAATATGTACTTAAAGCTGGTGTGTCTAAATCCAGGTCTCCTGCAGCAGCAATTTCTTTCAGCCCCTATTTTTATAACTTTTAAAAACAGTAATAAAGTATAAAAGAGAAAAGCAAGGGGATGACCATGATAAAACATGGCCCCAAGAACCCAACGAGTATTCATTAAGAACGGTTGGGAATTTAATTGGAAGAGAATAAGCTTTACCTATTGAAAGCACACCAAACCATGCCATTTGAGAACAGATGGGAAATTTGAAGTTGCTTATTAGAGAAGGGCTTAGTGGGGAGGAGATGATGAAGCTGAGATGGAAACAAAAGGACGTGGTGAATGCCTGCAAATAGTTAATGTATGGCTGCATCACCCAACATCCATTCTCCCATCCCTCATGGCATAGGACCTTCAATTTTTAGCTGGATGCTTTCTACCCCAAATAAAGGCTGTATTTCCCACCTTCCTTGCAGGTAGGTATGACTCTGTAAGTTCTGGCCCTGGTCTGTGCACACAAAATGTGTGCTTCCAACTTGAAACTTTGAGCTTCTTCTCCTCCAGCATACCTCTTAACTAACCCACCTATCCTGTGGAAGATGGGTCGCAATTACTCTAAACCCCAAAATTTGAAACTGAGAAAAATAGATAAGTAGACAAAATTCAAGAGGAGAGATTTTAGATCAATGTAAATGATTGTCTAATGCTAATAGGTGAGATTATTTAAAGAGAGGGATGTTCCAGGAGGCAGTCTTTCTTAATTGTAAGGAAATGCTAGGTGGGAACGGTGTTATAAAGAAGGTCCTAGTATAACATGCAAAGTTGAACAGCATGCCCTTATTGTTCCTTTCAAATTATGAGAGTCTGTGCTCCTATGAGGGCTTCCCAGGTGGCTCAAGTGCTAAAGAATCCACCTGCCAATGCAGGAGACACAGGAGATGTGGGTTTGATCCCTGGGCAGGAAAGATTCCCCTGGAAGAGGAAATGGCAACCTGCTCCAGTATTCTTGCCTGGAAAATCACATGGAGAGAGGAACCTGGTGGCCTACAGTCCATGGGGTTGCAAAGAGTCAGATATAACTTAGCAAGAAGGTACACACACTCACACACACACACAGACATGCTCCTAGGAAGTCCAGATTTCAACACACTTCTGTCTTGGCGAAAAGGAGATGCTAGAATCTCAGTACAGTTTATTTTTCTGAATCCTTGTTTACACTGCATGCCTGCTTACAGTGTAATGCACCACTTCAGTGGTGTCTGACTCTTTGTGACCCCATGGACTGTAGCCCACCCTGCTCCCCTGTCCATGGGATTCTTCAGGCAAGAATACTGGAGTGGGTTGTCATTTCCTCCTCCAGGGTGTGTTTACCTTATCAGTAGAAAATGTAAAACCCTAGAATCATCCTAGGCTATTTCCTCAGCACTGACTCCCCGTAAACCAGTTGGTCACTGAGTTATATCAATTTTACCTCCTAAATATCTCCAAAATCCAGTTCCCTTCTCCAGCCTCACTGGCATTGTTTTTTTGTTTGTTTGTTTGTTTGCATTGTTCCATTCCAAAATTACTTCCTGAATGTCTGCTCTAGTACAATGCCATACTCAGCACTGAGGACACAATGTTGAATAAGACTAAGTCTGTCTTCAAGAAAGATATGTGAGCAAATAGAAAATTACAATATGATGTGGTAAAAGCTATGCTTTGCAAGAGACCTATAACCCAGCCTGAGAGTCAGGGCTGGGAGGAGAGATCATAAAAGGCTTCCTGGAAGAGGCAACACCTGAGGTGAGTCTTAAAGGCTAAATTATCTAAAACTTCATCTGTTAGTGCCATGTGTCCTGACCTCCACTCCACTGAACCTTCTCCATGGCTCCATTATTAGCTTATATTTCACCATATGATTGTTTATCTATCTCCATTCCTAAGTCCTAAATTGCTAAAAAGCAATTATGAGTTTTATTGATAATTGTGACCCCACTCATGACCATGAGGCCAGCAGACACTAAGCATTTGATGAATATTTACAGAATTGATTGGTCTTCATTTTAGTGAACAACTCTCAGCCCTAACGAAGGATACGACTCTCCTGACTTCTTAGGATGGGTGGTAGCTCATAGCACAGTTCTGCAAGTACTTTTTAGAGTTTCTGCCGCTCCTTCTAGTCAGCCTGACAGAGCTTTCACTTTTTGTTCCTGGCACTGTGTGCACGTCTGACCTCTCCAGAAGCTCCCTAACAGTGACTCCCATAGCCTCCTTCTCTGGGAAGCCGTGTGGACCGCGGCTACCTGGACAGAGACAGTTCTCCCTGAGGGTCGACAGGCGCAGGACCAGGGCTGTACCACCTTCAGCATCCCTCGTGGGGAGCCACAGTCATCAGCCCAGTGGAATGACTGACTGGGTGAGTGTGCTTTCGTACCTCCGTCTCTGGAAACAATGACAGGAGCTCTGAAACCAGCTTGAAACCTAAACATCGTGGCTTGACTTTTTCTAAACTGGTCTCTGTGGGTAGGTTAAAATGATCATGTTCGAATTTCCAACTATTTTTCTAAGTTGGACCAGAATGAGGCAGTGGAAATTCATTAAAAATGCAGTGTTTCCCAGTATCTGAGACACGCTCCGCCTGGGGTTAGGAAAGTGATTCTACAAGGGAGCATGTTTTAGTTGAGACTATCTTTGTTTAAGTTTAATGACCTATGTTAAAAGTCATATATTTATTTACAGCCACCTCTGAGTTGGGGTGAGTAAAAGAGTATGTTGATTTCAATTCCTTGATGATGTAAATAATGACACAGATGCTCTTAGAGGACTCAGGTCGAGAAGCACTATTCTATCACAGGCTTCAAATTTCACACCAACCAGTGATGATCCTGGCAGCAGACATGCCAGAGCTGAAAGAAACCTTGGAAGTTATCTGCTCCAGTTTACTACTTAATTCACTTATCCACTCAACAAATATATATCCGGCACTTACCGTTTAAAAGGATCTGGGTAGAACTGGAGTGAATCAGAGAGGGACAGTCTAGTGGGAGAAACAGATACTAAATCTCAGAGGAATTATCATTAAGACAGGTTCTGTGAAGAAGTAAAAAGTGTATGAAACCGTTAATGGCAGGATGATATCTGAATGAAACCTGAAAGGATTAGGAGACATAAAGCAGGCAGAGCAGGGCTTGAGGGTGGTACTGGGGACAGGTCGGGGAAGAGAGCAGAGTGTGTGTGAGGTCCTCTGAGGGCATGTATCTGGCGTAAAGGAAGACCTCAGTCCCTCACTGGGCGGATATCTGTACCGATCACCCATGGTAGCTAATTTCAGTCAGGATTCATCCAGAAACGCAGGCCCGGGAAGTGAACTGACTTGACATTAGCCACACCTCCCGAGAGAAGGAGGGCACAGGCCTCAGTCCATTCTCTCAAGAGTTCACGCATTCACCGTGTGCTGATGTAGTGCCCTGCATTTAGACCCCGTTATGGCTGCTGGAGACCCTCCAGGGAACAGAACAGATAAAGATCCTGCCCCCACAGAGCCTGTATTCTGACATGGTGGAGAGTCAGTAAGTAAACAAGTCAAGCCAAGCACATGGGTGAGAGAAGTGGTTTAGAGAGAAGTGAGGAAGGAGGCGGTTGATGCTTTGGATGGATGCCCCTCTAAGGATGCATGCAGAGACTTGACGGAAGTTGGGACAAATCAGATCTCTTGGTCTCACCGAGGGCTTGTTTTTACCACTCCAGGCTATGTGGTAATATTCAGGCTCTTTCTGCTCTCCTTGTGCTAAAAGCAGAGTCAAACCCTTAGCTTTAATTATATGCTGCCAGACAAAACATTTTAATAGGAAATGTAGTCTCCTAGGTGTGATCCAGGAGGGATCTGCCAGAAGGAATCTTCCCCTAGGAATGCTAAATTGCTTGGGGATTCTAGAGCATCCTGTGGGCATTTGGGGTATGCAGCTACTTCCCAGTATGCAACCATCACTGGTTCTGGTGAAGTCTAGAGTGGGACCTGTAATCAGAGGGAACCTTTTACCCTGAGCCCACAGTGACGCACCCGATACTTCCTCCCTGTGCACCAGGACACCAGCTCCTTTCTTCCTAACTGCCTTTTCAAAATACTAGTCTACTCAAACACACTAAAAACCACGCTTTCCCCTTTGGTATTTGAAAAAAAGTTTGTGATTAGACACCAGCACAAGGATATTGCTTTCTTGTTCAGTGATGATGTTTAAAATCCTACAGTGCTTCTGAGTTTAGCAGCTTTTTAACTGTTCTAGGCAAGCAAAAGAATTTAAGAAACAAAAACACCTAATTCATCAACAGGGAAGGGACATATGTCTACTTGTGGCTGATTCACGTCATTATAGAGCAGAAACTGATACAACATTGTAAAGCAATTATCCTCCAATTAAAAATAATTTTAAAACAACTTTTAATTCAATCACTCCAAAGTATTAGAACAGAGGTGAAATTTTATCCCGAAGGACCTAGAGTTGTCTGATCGGTAAATGTGAATATTTCACATTCCCTCTAATATCTGGAGTTCCAAAGTAATGAAACAGCCTAAGAATGGTAACCAAGATGGGAGACTCCCAGCTCTGTGGAAGCACAGCACAAATCCAGCTGTGAGGGTGCCTGTCCCCGGAAAACACTGAGGGCCCTGAAAGTGAGGCAATGAGAGGCCATGGATGGTTCACCACTTCCTCTTGGGTCCATGGGAAAGCCAGGGAGCAGATTCCTGACCCCCAAGATGCCAGCTATTCCAAATATTTCTCAACAAGGAAGGCTGCGCCATTACTGATGGCCCCAAAGCCTGCCCTGGGAAGCCCCAAGTCAACAGCACGAAATGAAAGCAGAGTCCTCCAGGCTCCCCACCCCCAAACCCCTCCACTCACCACACCTTTCCCTGCCTGTGGACCTGTCTAATAATGAGGTCCCAGTGGGATAAGACATGGGGGCACAGGGTGTTGATGGGGAAGGCAGGAAGGAGAAGGGGCAGAAACAAAGGGATAATTTTGGAATATGAAAGAGAAGGTAGTCCCCAGTAGATAGATACATGACTATGTGATTGAAAAGACTGGATGGTGGGAGAACAAGAGAAGAGATGCCAAGGATGAAAACCACAAAGGCCATCAGGACACCCTGTCTATTCCTATCACAAAACACCAAGTCCCGAAGTTGTCCGTGTACAGCAGAGGCAGAATGGATGCTTTGTGGAAATGAATTAGCCATCACACAAATTGCTCTCTGAAACTGCCCATGATCACTATGCTGAAGCAGGGTCCATGTGATGTAAAACAATACTCAGGTTGTGTGACTCATTCAACTGAAGGGCTGGCTGTACGGGTAAGGTTTTTAGATAGTATGGCAAGTTTCCTGTGGTAGAATCTGAACTGCATTCAGACTTCTCTTCAGCCTCTAATAACATTCTTAATTGCATGGCACCTGGAAGGAACATAATCAAGCTTTAGCAGCATTTCCACTTAGTTCCTTGTAGTCTATGTAGCTTGAGTTATCTGTCAAAAGTGTGTCTAGTAAGCCATTCCAAGCAGTTCGTTTACATGTGCAACCATTTGATCTGATCTGATACTTACCCACTGTACTGAATGAAATTCTAGCATACTGTCTTAGAAAGGACATCCAGGACAAAGAAACACAACTTATTTCATTAAAATCAAAATCTGCTAGGGGCTCAGATCACACCGGGGATAATTAATTATCATCAAGCCCTACACTATGCTATGCTTTCTCCTTAAGTAGACAATAATTATATACATGGCATCTGTGTAAGTCTCACTATATTGTATCCCAGAAATTTGTCATTTTCTTTGAGCAAATACTACAGATTTAATTATGGTTATACACTTTTAGATTAAACTCATACAATGCACATGCGACTGACAAAACACGTTCAAGATGAAAGCATTCTTTGAAAATAGAGAAAATGTGCATATTAATGACAACTTATCTCCAAAATGTTATTGCATTAAATTCCTCTAGTCGTCTAACTTGCTGTTAGTACTATGTACAAAATATTTAAAAGGAAATACACTGCTGTAAGTTGATCTTTGGCTGTGCTCATTATATTTCAAAATAATAATCAAATCAATCCACTTGGCTCCTTGAATTACTTAATACTTTCCAAGAATTGTTTAATCCAGGAAAGAAGAATATCCAGTTCACTGATGGCTTTGTAGATTCCTTTCTTTCCAATCTGCAGATAAAGTAGAAATATTAGAAGCAGAAATATTTCATATTTCTGTACTTTTAGAAAAAAGTACTCAAAGACAAGAATTTGGTATACTAACCTCATAAAAAGTTCTTTTCATCCTGGTAATGGATTTCATCTCTCTAGCTGATGAAGCACAGGAAATCTAAGAAATTAGCAGTAAATACAGAAATATTCCTGAAGAAGGACTAGTATTCACTTTTCCAACAATTTTTGAGCATGTTGTGGGCATGAAATACTGGCAAATAAATAATACCTGGCCTCTGTCCTAATAGAATTTACAGTTTCATGAGGGAGAATAATGATAAATTTTTAAAAAATGAAAAAATAAAATTTGCAAACTGAAACTAAAGCTGTGTTTGTAATGTACGACTCTATGATAGGGATCTACAGAAATGACCTCTTTCAACTGGATGGTCAGAGAGGGTTCTTTTGAGGAATGACACTTAAATTAAGGTCTGAAATGTGGGGAGGCGGCAGGTTTATGAGGAAATAAAGAAAGAAAAGAGGGATTTGGAAAGGATACACAGGTGGAATAACTCAGGGAACCTGAGCGAAAGGTGTGCAAATGTCCTGAGGCAAGAAAGACTACGCCTTCCAGAAACTTAAAGAAACCATGGCTGGAGCAAGAGAGATGCTAGAAAACACAAGAGATGTGGGAATGAGGAGGAAAAATTTTTACTTTTTGAAAAATTGCCCTGGCTATTTTAAATACTGATGTTGATTCCCAGGAGAAAGCACCAGGAAATGAATATTAGTTTCTAAATTAGGAAGAAGAGTAGGCTAGTGTCTTGAGAAGACAGCTTGTAGACTGACTTGGGGTGGAGAGATTGGGAAATGCTGGTCTCCTTTGAGGAGGTGAGTTTTCAAATATGAGCACGAGAATCACTTAGGAGTCATGGAGGAATAAATTCTCCATCTTCCTTTCCTCATCTTTTTTCTCCCACAGATTCCCATAGGGAAGACCTTGCGTAGGAAGGTAGAGATTCTTCCTGTGAAAGAGGCTTTTGTGATGAGGCATGGAAGAGCTGCGCACAGAATGTGAAGGTTCCATCTGCAGGACTCACAAGCACAAGGGCTGAGCCTCCCTATGATGAGAGCCACCAGTTTAGATCAGATCCTGTGAGGCCAGAACAATGCGGAACCGATCCAGGACAGTGGCAGCCAGAATCAGAGCATACAGTCAGAAAGAATTCATTCCTTTATTAAACGAGCATTCATGAAGTGCCTGCTAAGTGTCAGATCATATGCCAGGCACTAAAGACATAGTAATGAGCAAAACAGAGCTAGCAAATAGATAGTGGTAGATGGAAAAATCAACAAAATACAAGATCAATAATAGAAGATAAAAATCCAGCAGTTCTTCTTTATCCCAATTTCCCTCCATGTGAAGATTGTTAGATAAAAATAATAGTAGTCAATGTGTATTTTGTTAGCATTCTGTGTCAGGCACTAATATGAAGGCCTTGGTTATATTAACTCATTCAGTCCTCAAAACAAACTTATGAGGTAGGTACTATTATCACCCTCATTTTACAGGTTAGAAAACCCAAGCATTGAAGTTAATATTCTGTCAATGTTCACACAGTATTAATAAGTAGAAGAGCTGAGATCCAAACCCAGGTATTTTGACTCCAGAGTATGTATTTAAAAGCCACTATATGACACTATTTATACACTATATATACACTATTATACTATTTTTTATATTAAAAAACCTGCATAACTTGGAAAATATATTCCAGCCAAGCCATTCTCCTGTTGAAAATCTTAAACGTCCAGTTCCAAAGAAAGATTAGTTCGAAGATCTCTACTCTGTATTATCCCAGGGGAAATACTGGGAATGCCTCTAAAAGCCTAAGCTAATTGACAGAGAAAGACACACAGAGACAGAAAGCCTTCAACCTGAAAATGCACAGTGTGATAATAAAAGGTGAAAACCTCTGTGTGTGTGTGTTTGCTCCCTTTGTTCATTTGTTTTCCACATTGGAACTGCAAAAGTAAATTCTAGAAATACCGAGTCTAGTTCCAGTCAGGAGAGTAGTTTTGGAAATAATTATTATAGAGAAGACTGCCTATCACTTTTTAAATGGAGAATTTGGCTAGATGCTGAATGTGTCCAGTCAGAAATTACCTAGTATAAATGTAGTTGGCCCAAACATTGCAACTGGAAGAGAGGACTGCATGAGGATAATCAATACTCTCCGATTCCAATATATCCATAGTTCTTAGATGCAAAGAGCAGTCGCAAGGAACTGAATAAGCAAGTCACAGGGCACAATATTAAATATGCCTGTGTCAGGATTTAAAATTTTAACACTATAATCCACCTGCCAATGCAGGAAACAGGGGTTTCCACATGCCACAGAGCAACTAAGCCCGTGCACCACAGCTACTGAGCCCTGTGCTCTAGAGCCCAGGAACTGCAACCACTGGAGCATGTGCACCCTACAGCCCTTGCTCTGCAACAAGAGAAGCCACTGCAATGAAAAGCCTGTGCTCTGCAACTAGAGAGTAGCCCCCACTTGCCACAACTAGAGAAAAAAAAAAAAGTGCAGTAATGAAGACTCATCACAGCCAAAAATAAATTAAAAAAAAAAAAAAAAGATTTAACACTGAAAACGTGAAACCAAAGAAGCCAACCAAATTCTGGACATTACAGAAATTAAATGTCATTAAAGGATTCCTTAATGATAAGGTCCTCTCCCCAGACAGCTTGGACCTACAGGGCCTCCCATAAATAGGGTAGGAATTACAAGAAAGCTTTCTGACATCACTCCATCTAAGGCACATGCTACCCTAAGAAGAACAAAGAGAGTAGAAGAGAAAAACAAGGTTTGGCAAAAAATAAGAACCCATCACTTAATAATGGCAGTGTTTCCTCTAGAGCTCTGTAGGTTTATGGGATTCTTTCTGGTGCCTTGAGATGGTTTACTGTAAATGACCCCTAGTAAATGCAAGAGGTTTTCATTTTCCTCACTGTTATAAACATGTCTATAGATCCAGTAGGAAAGCCTGATTTTACTGCTAATTCACATTTCTTTGCTTGGAAGGAGGAATTTACAAAACAGTGATTCCCTTTACGTTATATTTCAAGGTATAGTTCCATGTGCAGAAAACAGCATGCAAAACCTAAGGGCAGCAGTTTTGTTCTAAGAATGGCTGCATGATTTGACAGACTCAGGCAAAGCAGTTATGATCTGGACAAGAGGCAATGTATCAGTAGGGCTGGAATAACCAGGGACTGGCTCAAAAACAAAAAAATAATGTGTGTGTGATAGTCACAGAATAGCAAACACAAGGCAACAGCCAAATCATTCACCATTAAGTCAACGGATATTTATTGCATACTTACTATACGCTAGGCATATAATCGTGTCTCTGACCACATAGCATTGATTTTACTTAATTTATAAAAGTGCCCTAAATGCTGAAAACTGCCTTGGGGCACAAGCAATGGCTCATAACTGTCAGAGACAGCGAAGGAAAATCACAGTACTACGTGATGGATACTGTGATTTAAAAACAAAAACCCGTTCTGGGGACACAGTAGAGGCCATCCAACTGAGGGCTCCCAGAGCCTTCCAGAAGGAAAAAACAAGAGAGTTGCATCTTGAAGGGGTGACTAAAATGGAGTGGAAGAAACAGAATGGATGAGTAGGCAGAGGAAGCCCAATGCTCGAAGGGTGGAGAGAACAGAGATTATTTACTTATTTAATTTGTTATTATTGTTATCATTTGGGGGGCAACACCTGGCAGCACATGGGACCCTAGTTCCCTAACCAGGGATTGAACTTGGGCTGCCTGCACTGGGACTGTGGAGTCTTAAGCACTGGACAACCAGGGAAGTCCAGCAGTGATAATTCAAACACCCTTCTGGTCTCAGATTCAGTTACCTGTGATATGGCCCCCAACCTCCACCCCTCAGCATCCTCTTGTTTGCTCCCTTCATGGCACCTATCAAAATCTGAGAGTTGCTGAAACTGAGAGCATTCTCAAAAGAGTTCTGTACAGAAAGAGATATTATCTATCAATTTTTGTTGAATTTCCAGCATCTGGAATAGTGTTCAGCAACACTAGATACTCAGTGCTTGTTTAATGACGGAATCAATGAATGAAATGCAAGCATCAGCTTAGAGCTTTGGGGTTCACAAAGCCCATTGGTTTAATATTAATAGTAGTCTGAAGTATATACTGGGCATTAGTGAGCTCTGTTTAAAACAGTTTGATGAAAAAGTTAATGTAATCCTTAAATATGAATGCCTAATATCAACAACATGTTTGAAAAATCATGAAAATATGTATTGTGTATTATATGCTGCTGCTAAGTCGCTTCAGTCTTATCCGACTCTGTGCGACTCCATAGACGGCAGCCCATCAGGCTCCACCGTCCCTGGGATTCTCCAGGCAAGAACACTGGAGTGGGTTGCCATTTCCTTCTCGAGTGCATGAAAGTGAAAAGTGAAAGTGAAGTCACTCAGTCATGTCTGACTCTTTGCGACCCCATGGACTGCAGCCCACCAGGCTCCTCCGTCCATGGGATTTTCCAGGTAAGAGTACTGGAGTGGGGTGCCATTGCCTTCTCTGAAAGCAAAAATGAATAATCCCTCTCCACTGATAATTCTGAGGAAATGAAATAGCTTGGCCAGGGAGTGGACAGCTGTACATGTCATAGTCTCTCACCCTGTATTGTCACAAATAATGACTTCAAATTCTTCCTACAAAAAGACTTTTACTATACTATAGTCTTTTATGAGAATGTACTATAGTCTTTTATGAGGCTTCCCAGGTGGCACTAGTGTTAAAGAACCCGCCTGCCAACACAGGAGACCGTAAGAGATGCGGGTTCAGTCCCTGGGTTGGGAAGATCCCCTGGAGGAGGGCAGGACAACCCGCTCCAGTGTTCTTGCCTGGAGAATCCCATGGACAGGGGAGCCTGGTGGGCTACAGTCCATAGAGTCACACAGAGTCGGTCACGACTTAACTGACTTAGCACAGCACAGCGCAACTAAGGAATAACTTTGACAGAAAAGAAATTCTATAATATAATCAGAAAATGTATTTACCAAAGTTCAAACTAATGACTTATAAATGATCTCTTTATCTTTCACTTAGTAACACTATAAGTAAAACACTGACATTAGGCACTAAAAAGGTATTTGATTGTTTGAGAGAATCTCTCCTTTGGAAATTGTTGAGAAAATGTAATTGGAAGAAAATTAGTGTTCTGAGTATGGAAAACAGTGTGGAAAGATACAAACAATTTTACAGAACTACTATGTATTAGGCACTTTGACATAGTATCTTATTTAACTCTTCCAAAAACCACATAATGAAATTATTGGTATTTTTAAAGACAAGTTTAGGACTTTATAGTCAATGAAAGAATAAACCAGGATTAGTCTTACTTCCTGCTTCAGTTTTTATCAGTTCAGCCAATTATGTTTTTTAAATATTCAAAATTGCAAACATAAATAATTGGCAATGCTTCACAACTTGATAAGCTAGTTGCAACTGATGACACAAACTACTTATCAAACATTCTACAAGAATTAGAGACACAAATATTCTATTTGACAAGACTTGCCAAACTTAAAAAATTAATCACATACAATTAATGTAAACAAACAGAGCTCTCTAATTACCAATTACTATTCAGACTCAAAATATTAATTAAAGTAGATGATGAAATCTTGAAAACTAATGTACTTTTTTTCCAGTTTCAACTTGGAGCACTAGCAATTAGGCGAATTATCCTATGAATTCAATTAAGCAACTATTAAATTCCCTTTCAAGTCTGAGAGTTTTTCTATAAGAATTTTTAAAACATCTTTTTACAAAGAGGCACTTTCCAAATATCATTTAGACAAATACCATGGGATGGCAAAGAGTCAGACACACTTGAAAGACTTCAACTTTCACTTTCACTTTTCAGGGCTAACAAAGATTGAAAATAAAAATATGTATGCTATCCATTGCTTTTTTTTCTTTGAACAATTATGCCACCTGAATTAACCAAATCAGATGTATTAAAATGTATAATATTTTACTAGGTGCTGCAATACCTAGAATGTCCACAGAAACAATAAGATGACATTCAAATATAGTGGTGCTAGGATTCCAGACATTGGAGTCTATCGTGGAAATTGTTGTAGTGCCGTGTCTTAAGAATGGCTCAAGAAGATGCCAGTCTCAGTGGATTTATAGAGAAACCCTAAACTTTAAAGACCATCCCCATGGAAAAGAAATGCAAAAAAGCAAAATGGTTGTCTGGGGAGGCCTTACAAATAGCTGTGAAAAGAAGAGAAGCAAAAAGCAAAGGAGAAAAGGAAAAATATAAGCATCTGAATGCAGAGTTCCAAAGAATAACAAGAAGAGATAAGACAGCCTTCTTCAGCGATCAATGCAAAGAAATAGAGGAAAACAACAGAATGGGAAAGACTAGAGATCTCTTCAAGAAAATTAGAGACACCAAGGGAACATTTCATGCAAAGATGGGCACAATAAAGGACAGAAATGGTATGGACCTAACAGAAGCAGAAGATATTAAGAAGAGGTGGCAAGAATACACAGAAGAACTGTACAAAAAAGATCTTCACAACCAAGATAATCACGATGGTGTGATCNCCAAGGGAACATTTCATGCAAAGATGGGCACAATAAAGGACAGAAATGGTATGGACCTAACAGAAGCAGAAGATATTAAGAAAAGGTGACAAGAACACACAAAACTATACCAAAAATATCTTCATGACCCAGATAACCACAATGGTGTGATCACTCATCTAGAGAAAGACATCCTGGACTGCACTGCGAAGTCAAGTGGGCTTTAGGAAGCATCACTATGAGCAAAGCTAGTGGAGGCAATGGAACTCCAGTTGAGCTATTTCAAATCCTAAAAGATGATGTGAAAGTGCTGCACTCAAAGGTTTATGTATTGTAGCTTTGAAGAGTTTCTGGTTAAAGTCACCTCTCATGAGTATATTCTTGAGAGGGGGAAAAAAAANGAGGCAATGGAACTCCAGTTGAGCTATTTCAAATCCTAAAAGATGATGTGAAAGTGCTGCACTCAAAGGTTTATGTATTGTAGCTTTGAAGAGTTTCTGGTTAAAGTCACCTCTCATGAGTATATTCTTGAGAGGGGGAAAAAAAAAGAAGGAAGTTTCTCTTCAAATGTTCAACAAATCAACAGAAAATGCAGCCTGACAACTCGAGTAGGAGACCTGTGAACAGCATCAGGACATCTGTGTGGACAGCAAAGGGAGGACAAAGAGAACGTCCTGTGCACAATTTCTGAAGCCTTTTGCAAGGGCCTTATCTGACTCTCTAGACCCTGGAGCCACGCACGTGAAGCAAATATTACAGAAACCATGGTTCACAGTTTCAGGCCAGGAAAGCAGACCTTTTGAAAAAGAACCTATAGTCACTGCTTGAGTATATCGTTATAGCGGTGAATGTCTTCCCTGTAAATTCACTGGATCTTACATACAGGTCTTCTTTTATTGACTTTTTTGGTTGAACTTGCTCCATTCTTTTTTTTTTTTAATCTTTACATTTATTTGCTTTTGTTGTTTATTGAGGTATTAATTTACACAGTCCACTCTTTTTTGGTGCAGAGGTCTATGAATTTTGAAAAATGTATATAGTGTGCAACCATCAGGAGTATTTGTTACATTCTCAAAGTTCTTTTTTTTTTCTTTTTTAATCCACAGGTGTACACGTGTTCCCAATCCCGAACCCCGCTCCCACCTCCCCCCCAACACCATCCCTCTGGGTCATCCCAGTGCACCAGCNATGCGAAGAACCGACTCACTGGAAAAGATCCTGATGCTGGGAAAGATTGAAGGTGGGAGGAGAAGGAGATGACAGAGGATGAGATGGTTGGATGGCATCAGCAACATGATGGACATGAGTTTGAGCAGGCTCCGGGTGTTGGTGATGGAGAGGGAAGCCTGGCGTGCTGCAGTCCATGAGGTCACAGTCGGACACAACTGAGCAACTGAACTGAACTGAATGCAACCCAAGTTCCAAAGGAGGATATAACTTAAACACAAACTAACCAAAGGGAACATACATCTGTTGTATTTTTTACCCTACTGACCAGCTCACCCTTATAACAATTCTCTGCACTGTAGGCTGGAATTTGGATTACTGTGTACTTTCATGGACCACAAGAAAAAAGATGTCCTGATATTTTAAAACTGAAAATCTGCTACCAACAGCCCAGAGTTTAAGTTTCATGACCCTGATGCCCAAGGATAGAAAGCTCATTACCTTCTGGCAACCCAAGGACTGAAACAACCTTCACTGCCCCCTACTTTGTACCACCTACCAGTACAACCACAGGAGACTGGAGATGGCATACTTAGAACAAAATCCACACCACAGAAAAGACTCAACTCTTCTCACAGAGGCAAGCCAACTAATATTGCACAGATCCTGGCTTGGCTGTTTTGCTTTGTTTTGTTTTTCTATACTGATCTTTAATATCATGGGTGTTAGAAATACGGTCACTTCTGCCTTCTTAATTAGTACCCCATTGCTTAGGGTGATGATGACCACACCACAGCATCAAATAATTTAGGTGCCAAAGAAGAACACACTTATTTTATCATTTTCTTTTGATTGAGACTTTGCCTTGTAAAGGATACAATTCTGTACTTACACAAATAAATAAGAAAAAGTCTATCTAAAAGCACTTATCAATATGGGAAAGAAAGAGAGAGGAGGTAAGAGAAAGTGAGCAACAGATAAAGAGAAAAAAGAGAGAGAGAAAGGAAAAAAGAAAGGAAAGAAGAAAAACAACGACATTCTAGAAAAGTGTTTGGCACATCATTGGTGCTTAACAAATATTTGTTAAATGAATGAATTAGTTGGGATTTGCACAAAGAGAGACTGATTTGAAAAACTAACTATTGATCTGAGGCACATCTCATGTTCATTTAGCTCTCTTCAACTTATTTTGCATGTCATTCCTTAAGAAATAGTACATAGTGGCATGACAAGTTACGCAGGATTATTTGATATCGTTTCCCTGGTGATGGATTCTCCATTTGGACTACAAGGCAACAATTAGAAAACCCCTTTACTCACCCTTTGGGGTGAAGACAAAATATGCTCTCTTCTAGGTGGATGTCTAGGATCAAAACCACATTTGCTGTGCATACTTACACAACGGCTCAATTTCTGCCTAAGGCTATGAAAGTCTTCCACAAAGTGCATTTCCTTGCAAACCTGTAATTGGAGTTGACCAAAAACATCTTCCATGAAGAAGGACAGAAGCTGTTCCTGGAATCTGCAGTTTTTCTATAAATAAGATAGGAAAAAATTGTATAAGGTAAACCATGAACAGCTTTTGTAAAATGAACCAAAATATCCCCCTGATTATTACTTCATGACCATCTGGAAAAATTAAAAATGCAAGGAGAAAAGCATGCGACAAGTAGAAATGTGAGAAATAAAAGCACCCCCTGGCTTACCATAAATAGCTTTTTTGTTTTCTTTTTTAATAACCGTATATTTTTTATGCGATCTTCCTACAATAAAACAAAGAGAAATAAGATTTATCCAGCATTTCAAATGTCCCTTAGGTCTTCATTTCTAAGCAGAGCCTAATACTTACTGGAATCGTTGCTCTGAGGCTTGCTGCCTTGACATAGAGAGTATCAACGGCTTGGGACAGGGTTCCCGTCGGGTAACAACTTTCGGCAAAGGATGATTGCTTGTGCTTAGCAATGGCAAGAGACACAGTGACAAACAGCAACCCAGATCTCAAAATGCAACTCACCCACATTTCCCTCCACCCCACTCAGCTCGTGTCACTACAGTAACCAGACAGTTACTTGTGCTGGTTAGACGGGAGGGTAACCTACTTACTTTAGCCCTCAAGGTCGCCTCTCTAATGAGATGCTGTGAAAGATAACTTACAGTTTAGAAAGAGGAAGATCACTTCAGTTCTAATTTTTTAGAGCTTGCTTCATAATCAAAAAACATTGACCACACCATACTGTGACGTTAAGTAAAAGCTCAAATTTACTGGCAAGGTGGGGGCCCTGTTTCCAAAAAGAATTCAGAACCTCAGATGTGTCTCACAACAGATTTCATTATTTTAAAAGCCAAGCCATGCCAGTAAAAGAACCCTGATCTCCGGGAGGCTGTGTGACTGTTTTTAAATATGAAAAAAAAAAATCTGCTTTTGTAACGAGTATCCCAGAAAAGTGTAGCATGAGCAGCCCTGGGAAGCCTGCTCATGACCTCAGATGGGTTTGACATTTGTCCTTTGCCAGATCCTTCACCTGCCCGCCCGTACCCCACAAGAAGCCACCATTCTGCAGCCCACCGTCAAGACTCAAGAGAAAAATTTTCCAACTGTTTTCAAGAATTTTTCCACCTCATACATTGTAACTCCCTCAACATATTCAAGACTATTTTTTGAACCAGGACCTGGAATTAAGACCTACTTAATTAACCTACCTAATTAACCTATTAATTTAACATGTTCTCTATTATCTGTCCATGGGATTCCCTGGTGGCTCAGATGGTAAAGAGTCTGCCTGCCATGCCGGAGATCCGGGTTCTATCCCTGGGTCGGGAAGATCCCCTGGAGAAGAAAATGGCAACCCACTCCAGTATCCTTGCCTGGAAGATTCCATGGACAAAGGAATCTGGCAGGCTTCAGAGTCGGACATGACTGACTGCACTTTCTTTCTTTCTGTCTGTCTTTATCATCTGTCTAAGCTAACCACCCAGACTTTTCCTTTAACTCTAAATTTCCAATAGAGTGAAAATCCCTTACCTTTCCATCTCTGAATTCTCAGCACCTACTGTGATGCCTCAGGTAAAGAAGCAGCATGTTCAGTATTAGCTGAATTGTACTGCCCTTTCCACTTTATGAGATGCTTCTATAACTGCTTTGTTTTTTCGTTTATTCCATTAACACATTTTTCCCAAGCATCTATCTGTACAATGAGCAGTGCTTGGAACCACGGGCACACATACTGAAGTAGACGCTCCATGGACTCCTGTCCTCGACTCTGTCCCAGTTCTTCCCATGGCTATAAGTATGTTCCTTTTGCATAGCATCCCCAGGATAAGATGGGGACACAGCTCAGAACCATACACTGAGAAGCAGCACTAGGTCACCGAAGCCCAGGCGAATGGCACCAGCCTCAATCTGGGCAAGTTAACACTAAAATTCTGGTTGTGAGTAAGAGATTCGTCAAAACTAGGAATAATCAATAAACAGGCATCAGAACACAAGTGAATTCAGGGCGTCAAAGGAGGAAAGAGAAAGTATAGAATAAAAATTCCAAACACACTCCCAAACACAGGGAGTATTTTCCGCTGTTTCAAAAAGTAGGTGAATCAGGACTTCTTTGGTGGTGTAGTTGTTAAGACTCTGGGCTTCCCAAGCAGGGAGCATGGGTTCGATCCCTGGTCAGGGAACTAAGATTCCCACATGCTGTGTGGTATGTTCACAATAAAGTATAAATTAAAAAACAAGTCTGATTCTAACTTATGAACAAGGTCAATTTTTAAAAAGTGACTTAAAAGAAATAAAACAAGATTAAACTTAAAAAAAAAAGTGGATCTCTTTGAAGAGCCTAAATGTCATTTCCACAGAAGCACCTCTGCTAATTAAGGACACTCCCTCTGAAATGAGGTGAGAACTCTTCCCAAAGACCTACCAGAAGACTGTTGATCAGGAGTGCAAAGTGAATTTACTGAAGTTTTATAAGTGAAAGTGAAAGTGAAGTTGCTCAGTCATGTCTGACTCTGCAACCCCATGGACTGTAGCCCACCAGGATCCTCCATCCATGGGATTCTCCAGGCAAGAGTACTGGAGTGGGATGCCATTTCCTTCTCCAGGGTTTCAGGAAAAGGAAGAATTGGTTTTTTTCTTTTTTAATTAATTACTTCATTTTAATTGAAGGCTAATTACTTTAC
Organism: Neotragus pygmaeus; assembly: GCA_006410875.1. Classification (NCBI taxonomy): domain Eukaryota; kingdom Metazoa; phylum Chordata; class Mammalia; order Artiodactyla; family Bovidae; genus Neotragus; species Neotragus pygmaeus. The sequence goes on along the minus strand of SJYV01004530.1, from coordinate 1,151,787 downwards.
AATATTATTGTAGTTTTTGCCATACTCTGACATGAACCAGCCATGGGTGAACACGTGTCCCCCATCTTGAACCCCCCTCCCAACCCCCTTCCCATCCCATCCCTCAGGGTTGTCCCACTGCACCAGCTTTGAGTTTTTAACTGGGAGTAGCTTAAAGGATGGAGAAGAAAACAGCAACCCACTCCAGTGTTCTTGCCTGGAGAATCCCACGGACAGTGGAGCCTGGTGGGCTGCCGTCTATGGAGTCGCACAGAGTCGGACACGACTGAAGCGACTTAGCAGCAGCAGCAGCAGCAGCTTAAAGGATGTTGGAACTGGATGTGGAATATCTTAAGGGTTTCTTGGTTTGGTTTTGTTTTTTCAAGCAGAGTGATGCCTACTGTTCAAAGTTCTTTTAGACAAAAGAGTGTGAATATTAGGAATTAAAACCCCAAATGCTTTCAGCAGGTGTGGAATTAACAGACTGAGTGGGTAGACATAAGACGTCAGGGACTTATACATGGCCACCAAACGTAAAGTCTGCCCAGTCGTGTAGCCTATAGCATAGAGAAACCCCGTACAGGATACTGCCAAGAGCCACATGCTGCCTTGAGCAGCTAAAATCTGGGGGCCCCGATATGTACCAACAAAACATACATGCAACTCCAGTTGCTAATATTGACAGTCAGCGGGGTTGCTGTTTTTTTGACCTCTGATAGTTGCACTTCCATAAATATTTCATCTCTCAAATCCTAATGATCCAAGAAATATCATATATGTCCCCAGAGTGCTTCTGTTTTGGCTTTCAGCCAATTTAAGAAAACCAGTTTTTCATGACTGAAAACTGTGTCACCCCAATGATCACAGTCATCCTACACCTTAGTCAGCAGACCTGCCTCGTTAGCGTGCATTAAAGACTCAAATCTGACCTCACAGGATGACTAGGGAACAGGGCACTCAAAGCACAGGTCCTGAAGACAATTCTCAAGGTGTGTTCCAAAAGTCCTAAACTGTAGAAGAATCGTTAGAAGAAGTACGCAGTGTCCTTCGGGTGCCAATTTAAAAGAGACATTTCTGCTCATTTGGATTTATTTTTATTATATCACTTCCACAGTTTTCTTCTACAGACTTGTGTAAAAATTGCTGTTAATTACAAGGAGATTTGGTTTTGAAACTCAGATCCACTTCTCATTAGTTATTATGGCATTGGGAAAGTTACTAATCCTCTCTAAGCTTCGGTTTGTGTCATCGTTAAAAGAGAACAGTAATTACACCTACTGCAAAGGGTTATCATGAGCAAAAAATACAACAGTATGAATAGAATGGTTAGCACAATGCCAGCTATAGCAGCTCTCTGAAAGTGGTAGCTACTGCATTATTATTTTTCAAATAATAAATACGTCTTAGTCCGTTCAGGTGCTCTAACAAAATACCACCCTGGGTAGGTTTCAAAGAACAGAAATTTATTCCTCACAGCTCTTCAGGCTGGAAGTCCAGGATCAACAGGCCAGCATGGTCACTTTCTAGGAAAGGTTCTGTCCTGGGTTGCAGTCCGCTAACCTTTCACAGTGTCCTCACGTATTGAAAGGAGTGCGGAGCTCTCTGGAACCTCTTCTTTAAAGGCAGGAATCCCATTCACCACGGCTCTGCCTTCATGACCAAATTACCTCTCCAAAACACCATCACCTTGGTGTATAGGTTTCAACATACAAACTGGAGGTAGGGGCAGGGGGAAAACACCCAAATATGCAGACCATGGCAAAATGCATATGTAATGCTCTGAATAGTGTTCAAGTTCATTACAAGCCTTGAGAAGCCCTGAGAAACGGGTGAAGAAAAATGAGAAAGGGGAAGGGTGAACAACGATCTGACAGCATTTCAGAATGTGTGGGCTTGAAGCGTTTCATTTATCCCACACACACCCAGAGGGCAGACTAGGACCAATGAAGTGAATATTTTAAGGCTGCCACTCCTACATAATATACAAGAGACCATTCAAACACTTTATCTGCCCCAATGCACAGTGAATGCCCCAGTTCCTAAGGTCGACATGACAGCCATTTCCCTTGGAATTTAAGTCCCTTCCCTCCCAGAAGAATGCTAGCAGCTAGCAGCTTGATTTTCAAGCATGTCCAAGAAGCAGAATGAGCTCACCAGCTCCTGTGGAGAGTTACAGCTCACTTGGAGTGCTCAATGGTGCATCTGCTCCTCTGTAGGAGGAAAAAAAAATGGGGATTTTTAATTTGCTAAATCGTTTTGTTGATTCTAAGATGCTTTGTTTTCACATGTTAATATCTCTGAACTCCTAGCCTGTTTTCTAATCCATGGAGTCTTACAATTACATCACTGAATCAGAGTCTGTACAGTCGTCTCTTTCTAATGGCATCATCACTTCAGTTGAACTGTGTGTGTGGCTATTACTGTGGGTATTGAGCTTAAGTGCTGTTCAAATGCCTTTGGAGAGGTTATCCTATGATTTGGCCTTGACACTAAAGTTAATGTGTTTATAGAAAGACGCAGAGCAACAGTGGGCTACAAATCTGATATTAGAGAAGTAAATATTTGTCTTTGGAAGAATGACCAAAAATACATATTTTATTGCAAAGCAACAGCCACATGCTAAAAGTTAAGAAACCATTGTATTGTAGTTTATTCAGCAACATAGTTTTTTTTTTTTTTTTNTTCATGGCTGCAGTAACCATCTGCAGTGATTTTGGAGCCCCCCCAAATAAAGTCTGACACTGTTTCCACTGTTTCCCCATCTAATTCCCATGAAGTGATGGGGCCAGATGCCATGATTTTCATTTTCTGAATGTTGAGCTTTAAGCCAACTTTTTCACTCTCCTCTTTCACTTTCATCAAGAGGCTTTTTAGCTCCTCTTCACTTTCTGCCATAAAGGTGATATCATCTGCGTATCTGAGGTTATTGATACTTCTCCCGGTAATCTTGATGCCAGCTTGTGTTTCTTCCAGTCCAGTGTTTCTCATGATGTACTCTGCATATAAGTTAAATAAGCAGGGTGATAATATATAGCCTTGATGTACCCCTTTTCCTATTTGGAACCAGTCTGTTGCTCCATGTCCAGTTCTAACTGTTGCTTCCTGACCTGTATACAGATTTCTCAAGAAGCAGGTTAGGTGGTCTGGTATTCCCATCTCTTTCAGAATTTTCCACAGTTTATTGTATATAATATATATATGTACTATATATATATGTAAATATCTATATATATAGTATATATTATATATGTGTGTATATATATACATATGTGTGTATATATATACACATGTGTATATATGTAGAATATATATACTATTCTACTGCTCATAGCAGATCTTATCCATGAGATAGGCAGTATTAATTTATATACATATTAGCTTCCCAGGTGGCTCAGTGGTAAAGAGTCTGTCTGCCAGTGTAGGAGATGCAGGTTCGATCCCTGAGTTGGGAAGATCCCCTGGAGAAGGATGGCAACCCACTGAAGTATTTTTGCCTGGGAAATCCCATGGATGGAGGAGCCTGGCAGGCTACAATCTATGGGGTCACAAAGAGTCAGGCATGACTTAGAGAGTAAACAACAACAGGCGACATTCTAGACACTAAGCAAGACAAACCAAAACGCTAACCCTCACAGAGCTTAGATTCTAGTAAGGAATTGGTTTAGCCCAGGTACCTCATGCATCTGCCCTCACAATCTGTTCTCCAGCCACACTGGGGACCTGTGATCTTCCTCTGAGCACTCTGTCTCCTTTCATGTCTGTTTGTTTTGCTTACCATCTGAAATAGTGCCTGGAACATTGCTATAACTTAGTCCCTAAATCGTGTCTGACTCTATGCTTCTCAGGTGGCGCTAGTGGTAAAGAACATCCCTGCCAGTGTGGGTTCAATCCCTGGGTCGGGAAGATCCCTTGGAGGAAGGCATGGCAACCCAATGATGTATTCTTGCCTGGAGAATCCCATGGACAGAGGAGCCTGACAGGCTACAGCCCATAGGATCACACAGACATGACGGAAGCAACTTAGCATGAATGTGTGTGCGTGTGTACATATATGTCATTTTGAAGGAATGAATCAGAAAATGAGCTAGACATTTAAACCCCATAGAAATAAGGGAGGCACTGTGACTCAGACAGACATTCTTGCTGAACATCCTTAGCAGCTGTAACAAGAAAAGAGTTGAAGGAAGGGTCACACAAAACAGAAGCATCCAATACACAAGGCTGAGGGGAGTCAGCCTGACTTGGGTGTAATAGCTCTCCCGCCCTCTAGTGGGCACAATAGCCTGACTTGGCTGGGGTTCTTCTGTGCCGGGTGTGGAAGCAGCAAGGAAAGGGCAAGGCTCAGAAGGAAGGAGTAAGAGTACTCCTGGGCCAAAAGGGAGAAGAAAGCCTTTTAGGTACTTCAGGTAATGCTGCACGTTGACCTAAATGCCTCTCTTTCCCATGGAGAAATCTATTGTGGAAATAGGAATTTTTTTAATTAAAAGGTATGTTTACTTTAGAAACCACTGCTTTCTATTTTGCTTCATCGCAGGGTCATACATTTCCACAACTTAGATATGCCAGAAACTGGCTTTATGTATTGTCCATGAAAGTGAAAGTCTCTCAGTCCTATCTGACTCTTCGTGACCCCGTGAACTATAGAGTCCATGGAATTCTCCAGGCCAGAATACTGGAGTGGGTAGCCTTTCCCTTTTCCAGGGGATCTTCCAAACCCAGGGAACGAACCCAGGTCTCCCACATTGCAGGTGGATTCTTTACCACCTGAGCCACCAGGGAAGCCCTTCATTGTAAAAAAAAAAAAAAAAAAAAAAAGATATCTAAACTAGTAGACTCCATCCTGCTACTGGGCGGGAGTTGGGAGGAGAACAGAAAAGAGAACAGAGATACACAGGTCAGAATCTCAGTGGAAAACATACTCAAGCTGGGTAATGGAAAAGAGTTATTCTTTTAATTGATGTATAGTTGATTTACAATATTGTGTTAGTTTCAAGTATACAGCAAAGTAATTCAGTTGATAGATATAGATATATAGACATAGATAGATATGGACTTCCTAGGTGATGTAGTGGTAAAGAATTTGCCTACCAATGCAGAAGACACAAGAGATGCAGGTTCAATCCCTGGGTTGGGAAGATCTCCTGGAGCAGGAAATGGCAACCCATTCTTGCCTGAAAAATTCTATGGACAGGAGAGCATGGAGGGCTACCGTCCATGGGGGTCACAAAGAGTTAGACATGACTGAGTACACACACACACACACACACACACGATAGATATAGATATTTCATATTATTTTCCATTATAGGTTAGTACAAGCTATTGGATATAGTTCCCTGTGTAAATCCTTGTTGCTCGTCTATTCTATATATTGTAGTGTGTATCATTAATCCCATACTTCATTTGTTCCTCTTCTCCTTCCCTTTCCCCGGTAACCATAAGTTTTGTTTTCTTTAAGTTTCTGTTTGGATTCATTTGTATTGTTTTTTAGACTTCACATATAAGTGATACCATATATTTGCCCTTCCTTTTCCTAACTTATATCATTTAGTATGCTAATCTCTAGGTCCATTCATGTTGCTGCAAATGGCAATATTTCCCTCTTTTTATGGCTGAGTAATATTCCATTGCATATATATATACTGCAACTTCTTAAACAAATCATCTGTTGATGGGAACTTGGGTTGTTTCCATGTCTTGGCTATTGCAAATAGTGTTGCTACCAACAATAGGGTGCATGTATCTTTTCAAATTAGAGTTCTCATCCCTTCCAGGTAAATGTCCAGGAGTAGGATTGCTGGATCATGTGGAAATTTTAAGTTTTTTAAGAGACTTCCATATGTTTTCCATAGTGGCTGCACTAATTTATGTTTAAAAAAATTTTTTGTTGATGTACAGTTGATTTACAATATTGTGTTGAAAAAGAGCTTAATCAAGGATTGACTTTTTTAAGGTGTGGAGAGAGTTTAAGGAACCCTGTAAAGAAGTAGTGTGATGCCCCAAAGCTAACAATAGCTGGAAGCCCATTAGGGACCAGGATTGAGAGCAATTTCCAGATCTAGGAAGGAGAATTATATGGATGAGAGCTGTCTGCATGAGCTGAGGTTTTGGGTAGAAGTAGACAACCAACTTGCAAGGCAACTTGGATGAAGGGTTCCAGGAATATGTATTCTAGCTGTATTGTCTTCTTTCAGTCTCCTAACTTATTTCACTTGCCAAATGCAATCAAAATCCAGAAAGTCAGCACATATAGGGAGCAATTCATGTATGGCAATTTCTCTGGAGACAAAGCAGAGTGGGAAAGAACAGATGAGGGATCTGGAGGGCCAAAGTAGCACAACCCATTCCCTCTTTTCTTCAACTCCCACTCTTGTCTTTGTTCAGATGAGAAATGCTTGTCTCCAACACAGGAAATACTCAGAATCTCATCAACAACACCATATGGAGGATGTCAATGTGGCCATAGTCCCACCTGAAAACTGAAATTTCAGCCTTCTTTAGGACTCGTCATATAAGAGAGGAGGGAGGAGGAAAAAGGAGGACAAAGAATGAATTAACAGAAAACATATCTACTATAATTTCTGCTTTTATAGCTGTTCACAAGACTTTAATAATCATGGATTCCTTCTTCCACCACCTATCCCTTTACTGTCTGCCTGCCCCTTCATTGCATGCGGTCCTTCATCTGATAATGGGACTAAATCTCATTCCTTCAGAAATGAAGGTCTTGAGGATCCTGTCTCTTTGCGGTTGATGCAGTTTTTAATTGACCAGACTGTTGGGCAAGTTGGCAAGACAATCAAGTGAACCTCTTTGGTCCAGTTACAGTCTACCTAGCCCCCAGGGTATAGCAGTAATACAGTTTCCTCTTGGCAACTGAGGCCTCTCTTGTGGCTCAGACGGTAAAGCATCTGCCTACAATGTGGGAGACACGGGCTCAATCCCTGGGTCAGGAAGATCCTCTGGAGAAGGAAATGGCAACCCACTCCAGTTCTCTTGCCTGGAAAATCCCATGAATGGAGGAGCCTGGTAGGCTATAGTCTATGAGGTCGCAAAGAGTCGGACATGGCTGAGTGACTACATTTCTTGGCAATTAAGATCAGTCATCCCAGCCTCGTCTGGGCTTTCCTGATGGCTCAGAAAGTAAAGAACCCGCCTGCAATGCCGGAGATGCAGGAGACTCAGGTTCCATTCCTGGGTCAAGAAGATCCCTGGAGAAGGAAATGGCAACCCACTCCAGTGTTCTTGCCTGGAGAATCCCATGGAGAGAGGAGCCTGGCAGGCTACAATCCACGGGGTCACACAGAGTCAGACACGACTTAGCATGATGCACAACAACAGTCCAGACTTGTCTAGCTGTTTTGTCAACAACAATAAGCATTCCTTGAAGTAGATTTTAAAGATAAAGTCACTACGGTGGGGGTTGCCTCAGGAAAAATAGAACCCTGGCTTTCAACCTTGGTATCACTGCATTCTCCTTATTTGATTTAAGTGTCTGCACTCAAATTTTGAAATCTTAACCTCCTTTCAGTACAAAAATCACTGTCTTTATCATCATTCCTATATAAAGCACTGCATGCTACTGAGTATTATGGTGTAAATGAAGAGACAGGAGAAAAACTAAAGACTCACTTTTCCTGTTAGTGACTCTGGTCTATACACAGCTCTTAAGTCCCAGGCCACCAAGTCGCTGAGTCACACTCACACACAGTCACACTCTGGCTCTAACCTCATCTATTTCAGTTCAATCACTACTTTCCCTTAAAATATTTATTTATTTATTTATTTATTTTAATTGGAGAATAACTACTTTACAATATTGTGATGGTTTTTGCCATACATCAGCATGGATTGGCCACAGGTATACATGTGTACCTCCCATCCTGAACCCCCCCTCGCAACTCCCTCTCCACCCTAACCCTCTGTGTTGCCCCATGGCACCAGCTTTGGGTGCCCCTCCAATGACTGCACTGGCCTTGTTTCTATTCTTACCCTCCTAGGAGTATTCTCCACCCAACAGTCATGAGTCATATCAAGTCTTCCCACACTTGAAACCCTAAAAGGGCATCTCCTCAATCCTAAATGCCGGTTAGGGTCTCAGGGGGCTTGTGTCTCATACAAGCTCACAGATTAGTCTTCTTAAATACCTGAATGTTGCCATCTGCTGCTGGAGAAGTAGACACCCAAGGCTTCTGCCAGTGCCAAGAATGAGCCATGCCAATAGTACCAGCCAAATGCTAGTCACTGCCACTGATGCCAAAAAAATAAAAGAGTTGCTACAGCAACTGCCAGTGATTATGTCAAGATTCCCCATGAGGAATTTGGACTATCTCATGTCACTGTCACATTTCCAGCACTGCTCTCCAGACTTGGACAGGATCCTGGCACCTTATTCCTTATATCCATTGGCATTCCGAATTTTTAAATCTCTTCATTTCAGACTCCCTGTCATAGGATGGAAGCATCTGTGAATCCAATCTTAAAGATATTCTTCCACTGATGGCTCAATTTCTAGAAGATTGGTCTAAAACAAATGCAGTACCAAATTTTTCTCAAGTCATTACCCTGAAACTTAGTTGAAAGAAGAGAGAAAAGAGTCCTAAAACTCAGCTTAACCCATAAATAATTCTCATCCCATCATCCTAGAAGCTTAGCTTCAGTACCTTTCAGCATTTGGAGCCAACACCAAAAGTATTAACTCTACTTTATCCACAAGTGAACGTACAATTTACATATGTATTCACAATCACCGTTAGTCTTTTTTTTAAGTGAAGTACAGTTGCTGTAGTTGCTTATTGCCAAATTCAGACTGAAATTGAAGAAAGTGGAGAAAACCACGAGACCATTCAGGAATTACCTAAATCAAATCCCTTATGAATATACAGTGGAAGTGAGAAATAGATTTAAGAGACTAAATCTGATAGACAGAGTGCCTGATGAACTATGGATGGAATCATGACATTGTACAAGAGACAGAAATCAAGACCATCCCCAAGAAAAAGAAATGCAAAAAGCAAAATGGCTGTCTGAAGAGGCCTTACAAATAGCTGTTAAAAGAAAGGAAGTCAAAAGCAAAGGATAAAAGGAAAGATATACCCATCTGAATGCAGAGTTCCAAAGAATAGAAAGGAGAGATAAGAAAGCCTTCCTCGGTGATCAATGCAAAGAAATAGAGGAAAACAACAGAATGGGAAAGACTA
>SJYV01004530.1:1094795-1140561 GCA_006410875.1 Neotragus pygmaeus | reverse complement strand
ATGGAACAACAGATTGGTTCCAAATAGGAAAAAGAGTACGTCAAGGCTGTACATTGTCACCCTGCTTATTTAACTTATATGCAGAGTACATCATGAGAAACACTGGGCTGGAAGAAGCACAAGCTGGAATCAAGATTGCCAGGAGAAATATCAATAACTTCAGATATGCAGATGACACCACCCTTAAGGCAGAAAGTGAAGAGGAGCTAAAAAGCCTCTTGATGAAAGTGAAAGAGGAGAGTGAGAAAGTTGGCTTAAAGCTCAACATTCAGAAAACTAAGATCATGGCATCTGGTCCCATCACTTCATGGGAAATAGATGGGGAAACAGTATAAACAGTGGCTGACTTTATTTGAGGGGGCTCCAAAATCACTGCAGATGGTGATTGCTGCCATGAAATTAAAAGACACTCCTTGGAAGGAAAGTTATGACCAACCTGCTGCTGCTGTTGCTGCCAAGTCACTTCAGTCATGTTTGACTCTGTGCGACCCCATAGACAGCACACCACCAGGCTCCCCATCCCTAGACAGCATATTAAAAAAGAGACATTAGTTTGCCAATAAAGTTTCATCTTGTCAAGTCTATGGTTTTTCCAGTGGTCATGTATGGATGTGAGAGTTGGACTGTGAAGAAAGCTGAGCGCTGAAGAATTGATGCTTTTGAACTGCGGTGTTGGAGAAGACTCTTGAGAGTCCCTTGGACTGCAAGGAGATCCAACCAGTCCTTACTAAAGGAGCTCAGTCCTGGGTGTTCATTGGAAGGACTGATGTTGAAGCTGAAACTCCAATACTTTGGCCACCTCATGCAAAGAGTTGACTCACTGGAAAAGATCCTGATGCTGGGAAAGATTGAGAGCAGGAGGAGAAGGGGATGACAGAGGATGAGTTGGTTAGATGGCATCACTGACTCCATGGACATGAGTTTGGGTGAACTTCAGGAGCTGGTGATGGACAGGGTGGTGTGGTTCATGGGGTCGCAAATAGTCGGACACGACTGAGCAACTGAACTGAACTGATAGTTGCTGTACAACATTATATAAGTTACAGGTGTGTGATATAGTGACTCATGATTTTTAAAGGTTATACTTCTTCATTAAAACACCAAATGGCGGATGAGACCGGTCCTGCGGCAGGACCGGGGGCCTCGGGGGTCCTGGAATGGAAGGCCACGTTGGCTTCCGTGGAGGCTTCGGCAGTGGCATCCGGGGCAGGGGTCCTGGCCGGGGTGGGGGCCTGGTCAGAGGCCGCAGAGTTCGTGGAGGCGAGGCCGAAGACAAGGAGTGGCTCCCGGTTACCAAGCTGGGCCTCCTCGTCAAGGACATGAAGATCAAGTCCCTGGAGGAGATCTACATTTTGTCTCTGCCCATCAAGGAGTCTGAGATTATTGACTTTTTCCTGAGAACATCCCTCAAGGATGAGGTTTTGAAGATTAAGCCTGTGCAAAAGCAGACCCGTGCTGGCCAGCGGACCAGGTTCAAGGCATTTGTTGCCATCTGGGATTACAATGGACATGTCCGTCTGGGTATTCTAAGGAAGTAGCCGCTGCCATCCGTGCGGCCGTCATCCTGGCCAAGCTGTCCACTGTCCCTGTGCTAAGAGGCTCCTGGGGGAACAAGATCGGCAAGCCCCACACGGGTCCTTGCAAGGTGACTGGCCGCTGCGGCTCCGTGCTGCTGCGCCTCATCCCTGCCCCCAGGGCACTGGCATCGTCTCCGCTCCTGTGCCCAAGAAGCTGCTGATGATGGCTGCCATCAACGACTGCTACACTTCTGCCAGGGGCTGCACCGCCACCCTGGGCAACTTTGCCAAGGCCACTTTTGATGCCATTCCCAAGACCTACAGTTGTCTCACCCCTGACCTCTGGAAAGAGTCGGTGTTCACCAAGTCTCTATATCAGGAATTCACTGACCATCTTGTAAAGACCCACACCAGAGTCTCCGTGCAGAGAACCCAGGCCCTAGCTGTAGCCACCACATAATTTTATAAGAGAATAATAAAGTGAATGAAAATGGAAAAAATAAATAAATAAAGGTTATACTTCATTTATCGGTGAAGGCAATGGCTCCAGTACCCTTGCCTGGAGAATCCCATGGACGGAGGAGCCTGGTTGGCTACAATCCATGGGGTCGGGAAGAGTTGGACACGACAGCGACTTCACTTTCACTTTTCACTTTCATGCATCGGAGAAGGAAATGGCAACCCACTCCAGTATTCTTGTTTGGAAAATCCCGGGGACAGAGGAGCCTGGTGGGCTGCCGTCTGTGGGGTCGCACAGAGTCGGACATGACTGATGCGACTTACCAGCAGCAGCATACTTCATTTATAGTTCTAAAATATTCACTCTGTTTCCCATGCTGTACAATATATACTTGTAGCTTATTTTATACCTAATAGTTTGTACATCTTATTCCCCTGAACATTGCCCTTCTCCCCACAGGTAACCACTTCTTTGTGCTCTATATATTAATCATCATCAGTCTTGACTTCATCCTTCAGGAGCTTGGCAAACTATTGGTGAGTGCCCTTAAAATAATTCCTGGTTTCTTGAAGAAGAAAGCATTTTAGACTGCTGACCACCAACTTTCACCTTTATGGAAAGACTTATACAAACTTCAGTGCTGGTGTTATTTGTCCATTCTTCTAGACAGAACTAGTCCATCTTTTATCTCTATTCTCTTCTCTGTACTGCTGCACAAATCTTGACAATGTCCAGCTTTTGCCCTCATGTGTGTTTCATCTTCCACTCACAAGACTTCTCTATCAGGGCTAAACTCCACTAGCAGATGAGACCTGCCAAACTCAATCAGCTTCCCCGTTCCTTCCTGACTCACAGGCAAACTGGAGGATGCCCTGCCTAACAAACTCAACCTAGAAATAAAAGCAATTCATCTATACCAACAGAGGCAATATGTATTTCCCCTCCAGCATCATTCTTTTCTTTTATCCACAAACTGCTAATGATGCAGATGAATTCTTTTAAATTTCTTACCTTTTAACTTTCAGAATCACATGCTGAATCAACACAATAAATCTATATAGATAACACAGAAGATCCCCTAGAAATCAGATAGACCTAGCTTAAAAAGATTCAACTACTCATAGTGACACAATATTTTAAACATGTTTCTGATTCGGTTTTCTCACCAGTAAAAGGGGATAATACTAATAGTACCTCATTTGCTTAGAGTCAGGAATAAAATCATTTATACAGCTTTTGGACCCATTTAGCAAATAGGAATGATTACATGATGATGCTCATGATGATGATGGTGATGGTGGTAGTGAAAATATTAAAGGGGAAAAAAATCACAAAGCAACAAGATTTAGGATATCAATGTGTTTATTGAGACTAAATAATAGCTCCATAATTATTATAATAAATATTACTATTCACCTTATAATTAAGTAGAAATATTTTATAATGCTTCCATAAATAAATCCATATTAATAAAGTGACATAAATAATAAGACATATACTTGTAACAATAAATTAATTCATAAATATAAAGTATTGATTACGGAAATGAAGTTATTTAGGGGCTTTTTCTAAAGAGATAGAAAGTAATCTTTTTGTGGGGAAATAGTTAAATTTCTGTGTATAAAACACCGACTACAATAAAAAGTTATTAATATGCTTGGAAGGTCTAGCTTCTGATCTTATAGATACAAGTGACATTGTTCTCATTTTGAAGCTAAGCCGGGTTTTTTTTTTAGAATTTACACAGGACTGTGGAGTTTGGCTTCCCCTTTTCCTTTTGATGAAAGAAAACCTCAGGGGATCTTATTGTTTAACAGGTGAGAAAGGTTAGTAATCCATTTTCCAGCCTTGCTCTACTTGAGCACATTCACGTTTCAGGGTTATAAACAGCAAGTTCAGTTCTCCAATGACTTTAATCTCGCCACTCTCTCCAAGCTGTGAAAATAAGAACACACAAGTATTTCAGCATTTATACCATGTTTTCTAAAGAGAAGCAAATTAGAGAGAGATGAGATGGTTAGGCTGTTGGAACAGAAACCAAGTTTTAGCCTTTTATAAAAGATTAGTGATAATACCCTTTTTCAAAAGTATGTGACCTCATCTGAGAGGGCACCTATGAGCATCAGTCTCAGCTGGTTGATGTTTTCAATCACTGCTGAACCAAAGCAAGCAGGTAGAGGCTGTGCTGGGATCCAGGGGACCCAAGCACCACTCATCCCTCCTTGCCTTGCCTCTGAACCCCACGACTGTCTGTGACCAATCAGTTAGTATAACCACTCCACTCCAATAGTCTTGAATCAAAACTACCACATTTACCAAAACATGTGGACTTTTTCTGTTTCCATTTTCTTGACCAAGGTGAGGGAAAACAAATTTTCACTTTTGTGGGGGAAATATCAAATGCCTCCTATCTAGTTGCTTTAACAGTGAAAGGCCAGATACAGAGTCTAACATCCGTTCTTTTCTCCTCCTTCCAAATAGTAGGCAAAAGAGTCTTTTGAACACCATGGGAGAGGGGACACAAGTCTAAATCCCTTCCTCTGAAACTTGTCTAATCTATTAAATGTGCTCAAGATTATTTCAAAAGAAACAGCAACCCTAAGTCATCATTGCCCTCTAGACTTTGGTCTTTCTCTTCCTACTTCTCCCATCTTTCCACCTTTCGATACTTCCTTTGACATAATGACAGATTTTTTTTTAATATCTCAAAGACTCCCAAGATGATAAAGAATTCTACTGTCTGTTCTCTGTTCTGCTGCAGCCTGCTTTCTGCTTTTCTTCAGTGACAGGGGATTACTATCCCCCCAAGATGCCCTCCCATTTCACAGTGCTGACCAGTGTTTATGCATGCTGAGGTTTCTCTGAATAATATTCCTCTCTCACTAGGCTTTCTGGAACTACAGGGTTAAAAAAAAAAAGTATAACGACTCATCCACATGGCAACTGATTGCTAATGTGAAAGTCAATTCCCTTAAAATGGATTAAGAGCTTTAAAATCTCTGTTTTCCCACACAAATCCCCATCAGCTTTTTCTCTCCCACACTCCACATTTCTAAAGACAACAAAGTAAGCTCATATGAGGAATTTTTCACACCAGAAATGCAAAGTACTTCTTGGCTATGGCATGCTAATATTCAGCCCTCTATGTCTAGCTGATCGTTCTATGACAAGAGAATTTATCCTCACGATGAAAACAACAAAACCTTCAGTTATCAAAGGAAGATATTGACAATGTTCATTAAATCACATTCAGGAAGAGATACTTTTTATTAAAAAAATCAAGATGGAAAAAAGAGGGAATTTAGGTTATGCTTGTTACTGAAAATTCCATCAACCAGAGCCTTCTTGTTTCTGAGGTTTAATTGTACCTGCTTGCCAAATCATCACTTTTGCTGCTGCTCACGGTAGCTCTGGTTTTTGAATGAGTCACAGCAGCCGAGCTGAACCTTCCCCTGTTGTTCTTTTCCCCCAAATAGGCCACCTGACCATATCCTTCTCTGTCAAAATATACACTAACCTATATCTGATGGATGCTCACTAGCGCATTGTCGAGGGAAGGAAGAGACCAGGAAAGAAGGGAAAGGAAAGAGGAAGAAAGAGGGCTTCCAGTGTGGACATTCATTCCCCTACAATGAGTCCATTACTAATAGTAATACTTCTATTCTATTTGAAACTGTGTAAAAGAAACTGGAGGGTCATTCACTCTCACTTTTAAATTAAAACCAATAGCTGCTGGGTATTTTAATAGTTAAATATAAGTAACAAACCATTCCAGAAATTCATCCTATGTGCAAGTCCAGCTCTTTTATTATGGCTGTTCTAGGTATATTTCTCCAAGTTTTACATCATCATGTGAATGATTTCAAGTAAGTTTTACCCAGTTTTCTGGTTTTGAACAAATGCTTCTTCAGACTAAATGAATCAGTAGGTATCTTAAATTTCCCTAAGAACTAACAAGGCTAACTATAATATCCAGCACTTCTGGCCTGGATGGGATTCAGAGGTCCTGCAGTCTATTCTGACTCTGACACTGGCCATCCCTACCACATGGATGACAATATTAGATGACTTAAGTTCCCAGCCAGTTCTAGAATTTGCAAAATTTGGAAACCGACTTATAAACATGTAGACACATCTATATGTATTTGCACCTAAATAATCAACCCAATGGCAGGAGAGGCAAGTAAAAAATCATGATGTGGGAGAAAAAGGGAAAGAAAAGGAAGAAAAACGATATTTGTCTCTTCTATCAAATGATTTAGCGCTAATAGTTGTTAGTAGTACCTGTTTCACTGTGTTCTTCAGATTCTGTACATTTCTCCGGATGTGCTGGTTGTCATACTCAATATGCTACAGAATGGAAATGAGAGTAACGAGTTTAACATTGTTGTACTGAAGCTTTTTGAAACTCAGCCTTCCTAACTGAAGTGTGTTACAATTCATCTGGAATTAAAGTTCTTAGCAATTTTGCCCACAACGACCTAGATATCAATAGTGACCTAGATTTTCTGACCTCTTCAATCCCTAGGACACCAAAATCCAGTCATTTCCCTTACACGGGACCTCACTTCACCTTTGGGAAACCCTACTGAGGTTGAAGTTTGTGGAAAGAGCGGAGTGGTTTATGCAAATCCTGTCAAGAATAAAACCATAACGGCACCTCATCAAAAGCACGGGCTCAGAACAAGAAACCTACATAAAATATCTCATGGGAACAGGGCCCTCCTCAATAAATACTAGGCCCCCTTTGCTCAGCCTACTCCACCAAAATATTTTTCTTAGTTTTCAATATTCAGAGGCATCAAGCTCACGCACCTCTGATTTTGTCACTTCCATTATCAAAAGGGCAGCAGTCTTCATCCACCCACTGCCGAATATTAAATCTTGTTTCTCCTTTCTTTTTTTCTCATCCCCTCCCTCCATCAACTTATATTCAGTGAATCCATTTGCACCATTTGTATTTTTCCTTGCAGCTCCTAACACCTTTCTCATCTCACATAGTCCGAATTGGTTTTTCCCAGGGACAAATGAGCCTCCTGTGGTCTTTCAGACCCTGCCCATCACAATCAACTCAAAATGTGACTCAATTAAAGCAAAAGCAAACAGGTTGTGATGCCAAATGATTTCTATAGTGGTGTGACGGAGGCACCTCTTACTACCAGCAAGGAAGGGGCACTGGGGTGGGAAGGAAGAGGGTTCTACGTTCTACACAGAATAAAGAAGAAAGGCAGGCACCTGGGAGGATCGGACTTAGGCTGGAGAAAAACTTACACATTGGCTTAGCTTTTTGCTGAGCTTGGAGAAGAAGGGCACCACCTTTTTCATATGGGGGTGGAACTCATCGGATTGGGGGAATAGCACCTCTTCAAGAATAAAGTTCAGCACCTGCTTCAGCACATAGCAGCGCTTCGTCACCTGCTGGTGAAAGTGAAACAGCAGGGCTCAAATTAGGCGACATCCACAAGACCCAGCCCATCCTCACCACCGCTCCAAGTCACCACAAGTGGCATCATGCCTCTAGCTTACATTGATTCCCTGGAACAATTTGTTCCCAATGAGACGAACATCTGTGATGTTATCTGCCAAACTAGCCTGGAAGAGAAAAAAAGACTGAGTGGCTGGACATCATAAAGCTAGAAGAAATGTCTGTAAGGAGAGCTGTACTCTGTCCCCTCCTCCCAGAGCAGCACTGTGAGGACTAAAGAAAGGGCTCTTTAGTGCATGGGCTTTAAATGATGCTCAGGTGTTGAGGGGAGGCACAAATTAGAAGTTTGGGGTTAACATATATACACCACAATGTATAAAATAAGTAACTAACAAGAAGTTACTATATAGTACAGGGAACTATACTCAATATTTTATAATAACCAATAAGGGGAATGAATATATAAAAGAATATACATATATTATATATACACATATATAGGTATACTTGTACATATATATAGACTTGAATCAGTATGCTATACACTGGAAACTAACATGACCCTGTAAACCAACTATACTTCAAAATAAATTAAAAAAATAAGCTAGAAAAGTGTAATGTATAGCATAGGTAATATAGCCAATATGTTATAATAACTATAAATGGAGAATAATCTTTAAAAATTGTGGATCAGTATGCTGTATACCTGGAACTTAAATAATACTGTCAATGAACTATACTTCAGTAAAAAAAAAAAAAAAGAAAAAGAATGGATTTAAAGCTCCTAGAATAGAGCTTATAACATAGTAAGTGCTCGAAAATGTCAATTTCTTTCTCTTCAGAAAATAAAAGAATGCTTAGAGGAGTAAAGGGAACCATGAACAGTCAGCTGGGTTACTACATGGCTCTTTTGGGGGTAAAACTGAATGTGCATATCCTAAAGGGCAAAATGGAAGGTCTTGAGGTAAAGCTTGATCTCCAGAAAGTCTTAAAAGAGACACAGAGAGTGATGACAGGTATACCAGTAGAGATTAATGTTCATCTGTTAAAGATCTTAGATGTCCTCTGAAGAAATTTTAAGAACTATTCAGGTTCCAAGAAGACAAGATGCAAAAGAGAAAGACTGAGACGAGTACCTCCTGAGCCAGAGTGAAGGTGTGGTTGAAGATGTAGGGCTCCTGGAAGTCGGACTCGTTGAGCCTACAGTGCGACGTGACGGGTGCAGCCGCCCCTCCCTGGGCGCACAGCACCATGAGCAGGAGGCAGCCAGCGGCCTGAGTGGCCCTCAGGGGAGAGCTCCCATACTTCTGCAGGGCAGCCATCGTGGGCAAAGCAAACCTGAGCAATGGGTGACTAGGGAAGGAGCACCTGGTATCAAGAGAACAAGAAACAAAATCAACATTAAGGGGAAAAATGAAGTATCTAGAAGTAATAGACCCAGCAAGCCAATCCTACCAAGTTCGTTGGAGGACTTACCTGTTTCGAGGCTTCTGCTTGTGATAGGAAAGTAGAAGCTGCTGCTTTTATAGCCCCCAGGACACCAAATTGTGTGTGTGAAAAATATGACATCAGCAATTATCTAATTTCCAGTGCTGTCTTCTGAGAACTACCTAACCACCATAGGAGCCCACAGAGAACCACCTCCAAGCCTTCCTACCTTGATACGCCAGTATTTCCCTAAAACGTCACTATTAGGCCCGGGGCGTGCTTTTACAGACAAATCCCAGAAAGTTTCTAAACCCTACATACTTTTCAAAGAAAATGACTGCTTTGTCTTTGTAGATTCCAGGTTTAGTTTAAAATTTTCTGATCTCTTGTAGTGAGTAAACATTTTGGTCACGGACTCATTTTCCTAGCAGCTTCATAGATTCTTATCTCTTTAGAGGTGATCAAAAAAAAAAAAAGGACCTATATCCTTTACTTTAAAATAAGCAGTAATGACAGCTTGGAGACAATTCCATTTTTTAAAATTTTATGTGTCTTTTAAAAAAATATGATGAATGCTGAAGAAGACTTAAATTTTAAAAGTAGCAGTATTGGCTAACATAATTTTCCTCCCATTCTATGGCACTTTTTAAGAGACCAAACAATTACAATAGATGCAAATATATCTTAAATTTTTCATTAAATCATAATCAATATCAATTTAAACTTGAAAATATTAATGCTGAACAATCTGATTGGTATTTTTCTTAACATGCAAGTATTTTAAGAATACAGTCAAGTAGTTCATTTTACCTGCACTCATTCTAAACAACACAGAAGTCCCCCTCCACCAAAATATTTCCAAAAACCTTATAACACTTTTTATTACATACATGAAAGTCTAAAGAAGAGAATCTGGCAATTTAATGATTACAGGTGTTTTTTATTAAAATACATTGAACTCTAAATAATACCTAAAACTGAAACCTTCCCAAGTAGGTGGGATCAGGGAACAAGGGCACTGATCTATTGCTAAGGGAAGGAATGTAAATTCATGCAGATTAGTTTGATCAGATTTTTCTTTTTGCAACAAGCTTGGATCAGGAGCATCAAAGAAGGCATGTGAATAACTGTAGAAATCTGAGCATTTTGTGAGATTGCACAGGCCTTCTGCAAGGGGCCACAGTGAAGAGTTAAGACAGCATGAGGACACTGAGCATTTGGGAAGGTAATTAGAAGGGAAGGTTAGGGAGAGTACAAAAACCATACCCACTGCACAAGTTTGCTCAAGCTGATTCATGAATGCCTGATGAGAAAACTCTTCTTTTCCAATTTCCTACTATATATGATATGACCATTTTTGTCCAAAAATGCTATATAATTGTATCAGCATTCGAGTTAAGAGTTAAGTTCTTAACTCTATGCATAGTTAAGCTCTCTATATAGAGTTAAACTATATAATGGATTAAATTAGGCTTCTGTTGGTTTCCCTGGGAACCTTACAGACATACATAATTTTGTTCCCAGCAGAAAATAAATTCTGACATTATTGAATTATATGCTCTTGAGGGAAAAGTCTCTCTCTCTCTTTCATCTTTGTATCTCCAGCACTTAGAACAGTGCTACACATATAGGAAAGACTTGGTAAGAGCCTATTGAATGAATAGATACATAGATTAAATAATTTACTAAGTGTCTTTGGCAACCTGCATGGAGGTAATTTGGGAATTGCCTTCTTATGTTGGGGTTTGACCCAGTACTACTTGCCAACTTCATTAGTGTTCCTGTATAAGGAATAAATAGCTGTGAAACAAAAATAGAATGCCAGAAAATTGCAAACCAGTCTTTAGTAGCAGCAATACATCTATTGTTCATTATGCGGCACTGATGAACAACCATCTTATTAGTAAGATAGTGTTAATGGAGCCAAGATCTTAGATTTTAGTGAGCTTGACAAGGCCTACTAAGGGGAAAGTCTGCTCTAGGGCTGTATGTGGATTTCCAAACCATCTTACAAGGAGTCTCACAAGTATGTGCTATTAGGAGAGATAGTAGATACATCATAAAACTGCTTCTGTGAAAACAACTATTCATAGAGACATATGTGTGCTAAATAATTCCAGATTATTAATGTGTCTTCTCTAAAGTTATTTCTTGTGAATTTTCACATCTCTCCCAGAAGCCACACTGGATAAAGGGCAACCACAGCATCATGCTCCCTGGCCCCAGAAAGATAGACTGTACCCGTGGTTGATCTTAGCTACATGCAAAAATCTGCCTGGCCTAATGCAGACTGGCCAAGGGTAACCAGCGTGTGAGTGAAAGATTAAGAAAGAGAACCATTTCTAGTCTCCAGTCAGAGGCAGGCTTTGTGTCTCATTCAAAAACCATCCCAGCACCTGGAACGGTGCCAGACACATGGCAGGTGATGAATGATGAATATCACTGGCTGCATGATCGCACTCCTTCCTGACTCATTGGCTGATGCTTGGAAATCCAGTCCATTCCTTTAAGTACACATCTCTCTAGAAGCAGGACTCTAGGTGGCTCAGGTAAGAAGGTTTGTATTCATCATACTCCTCAGTACAACTTACATGAGCGTTGTTCCCTATGAGGTTCCTTCTCTGTGTGTATGTGCGTGTATGTGCGTGTGTGTGCTTGTGTGTGTGTGTGTGAGCTCCTACCCTCATTGTTCTCCTTCCCTCTGCACCCATCACCCACCACCACCCCTAAGCCTGCTCTAAACAACTGCTCTCATGTATTTGGCATACATTTGTGAATATATATTCATCCTTGTAAACTGCTGTTTCGTGGGGGTACGATTTTTATTTTATAGAAATGGTTCTCTTTCTTAACCTTCCACTCACACTGTGTTCTTGCAATCTATTTGTGTTGCTGCATGTAGGTCCTTGTCCTAACATGACATTCTATCCTATGTCTCCACGTTTGATTATTGGTTCCCACATTTTATGACTTATAACTTGTAAACCACCCCTGCTTCACTGCTCTACACACATCACAGCACTAAGCGACCTCATTTCATCCAAGTCATTTTAATGGTAATTTTGGAGAGTGTTTTTGAAATAGTTACCCAGGAATAGGTCTACTGGGCCATAGACATAACTTCATTTACTGGACACAGCAGAGTCACTACTGATTTATTCTCTCATATCAGTGAAGTAATATTTCTGTTTTCTAAGATACACACACACACTTGACCTCATTCAGGGTTTTTTTTAGAGGTTTAAAATGGCATCTCATTGTTAAAATTAGCATTTTTCATATGTTTGCACCCACTAGGTCCTTTTTTATAAATTGATTGTTTACATCAATTGCCCATTTTTTAATGGGCTTTAGTCTTTCATTGTTATTGTTAGTGATAATTTGTGAGTGTACCCTATATATTTTATGTGTTATTTTCTTTTGGGTTGTATGCATAACAAACTCTTCTCCCAATTTGTGTCCTGCTTATTAACTTTGTCTACTTATCCTCTGTGGAACAGAAAACGTGATTTAGATGTCATCTTAAATTTCTTTTTTTCATTGTATGATTTGTACTTGCCAAGGTTTTGTGTAAAAAGTCTCCCTTCATCCTTAGATCACAAAGGACCTTAGACACATTTCTTTGTCTTTTCTTGTATTTACCCTATAATTTTGCCTTTCACAATCAGGTTTTTCATGCCTTTTGTATATGATAGAAAGTAGGGAATCGGTTTTATTTTTTCCACTTAATGAGACAGTTTTCCCAACACATTTACTAAAACAGTGAGTCCTTTATCATATGTGAATTTCTCATTAATAAACAGTTAACTTTGAGCTCTCTGCTTTTTTCCCATTGATTTATTTGGTTTTCTCTTTTTGTTCTTGAGCCAGTTCTATATTTTTTATTACAGAGTCTTTGTATCTAGACATCTACCCTCTTTTCTCTACTTTTTCAAGGCTGGCTTAGCTATTCATGAACTTTTGGCATATATTTTACATAAATTTTATAACAGATTTGTCAAGTTCCTGGAAAAATGATGCAGAAACTTTAGAATATCATTTAAGTTAAAGACTAATTCAGAGAGAATTAGCATCTTTACAGTATGAATTCAATCCATTCCAGAGCATTTACCATCTCTCAGCTACATAAATAAGACCTTTTATACCCTTTGTTAGTGTTTCCAAATTGTCTCTCTGAGGTCTGGTTATATTTTTAATTCCTAGCTACATCACAGTAGAAGATATTAAGCTGTTATTAATCACTTTCCCTTGGTTGTGAATGAGTACCAAATTGGCTTGGAAAAAGAGATTATGGGATGCTCGTTTCCTAAAAACAAAACGAGTATGTGGTTTTCTTCAAGGTCACTAGAGAGGAGAGCTAAAAGTATGCAGCAAAGAACAAGCTAGAGACTAGCTGCTGCTGCTGCTGAGTCACTTCAGTCGTGTCCGACTCTGTGCAACCCCATAGACAGCAGCCCACCAGGCTCCGCCACCCCTGGGAGACTAGCTAGGGTTCCTAAACATGAGCTTTCTCTGCTTTTCAGTTCTGCTCGAAGATAACCCTGTCAGCACCCGGGACAACTTCCTACCATGTCCACCCTCCTTCTTAACACTTTGCCCACAAAGACACTTGTTAACCATAGACAACTTTCTCTCCCTCCTGAGGACGAAACCTTATGAATTTGTACTTTACTTCATCTTAAAGGGAACACTGTACCCACGGGGATATGTCAGAACATAAACGAGTGTAGGTTCCTCTACTAATACCAAGTACTCAAACTGACTTAAATGATAAAAGAAAATAATGTTTATGCAATTTCTCACTACTCTAGGGCATAAACACAGAATTTGGCATTGTCTTCTTAACGTCTGTCCTTTACTAGCATAGATTTTTTAAAATCTGTAGATCCATCCCAGTCTCTCTTTTCATTGATTATTTTAACTAGTAAATCACTATTAACAAATCCTAATTCACACTTGCTTATGCCACCAGATATTCAAAGTCATTGCTAATTACCTATTATCAGTGAATCTTTTTTCCCAACTCTCTAATCAATTTTAGGATTATCAGTTTTTCTCACAATCTTTTGCCCAGGTTAAATTGTATTTTTAAATGTTGCTTTAAAAATTCATATTGAAAATTCTGTGTATCTTAGTGCAGTTTTACCAAACTTTCTGTCTCTGATGGGAAAATTGTGGGCCAAGTAAACTACACCTTTCCTAGGTTTTCTTGACCCTGCTGAACTTGTTAAAACACAACTGATAAAATACAGTTCCAATTCTGAGGTGATTTGGTTTTAAAATGTCACAAATGTCAGTCCTGAGAAAGTGCCCCTTTTCCCTTTTCTTTGTCACTGTCCTAATTCAAAGGCTGTTTGTGCTATAAATAGGGTGAAGCATTACCAATTTAGGTTAGTTGGACAAGATTTCACTCTAAATCAGCGGCAAGTCTGAAATGCAATATGTTTTACAAGAAGTGCCATTTTGTTATTATTCCCAAAGTCTTAACAACCAGGCAAACTAAGCTAATCTATTTCAGCCTCTTTAACAAATATCTGTTTTGCTTCTATTAGAATATAGTACCAACTCAAGATTCTTGAACCCATGTTTAATACTTTTAAAAACTACAGTCATAGTTAGTGTAGTAATTTGGTTTAGTAGCCTTAGGATTCATCTGAAGTGGGAGGAAGTACTTTTGAGAGGAAACATAAGAAGTAACTGAATACTGACTAGAGAGCTAGAATTGAAATTGACCTCATGTTAATCCATGAACGCAGATTTAGAGAAATTAGAAGTACCTACAGGCCCTTCAATGAGTAGGGAGGGAACTATATACAAGAACCAGATGGAAATAGTATTGTAACACTTAAAATGCTAGAAGAGAGGGGAGTTAACAATAAGTAACAAACAAGTGGAAACATACAGTTGAATGGGTCAAAGAGGAAATATCTGAGTGAGGCTTACCAGGAAGTAGAGCAGCAGCAGCACCATGTGCTGGATGAGAAAAGGGGGAATCTGCTTTATTTATTCACTTATTCATTTGCCCATTGTAACATCAGCTCCATAAGAGCACAGGCTCTCTGTGGCACTGTGCTTAGAACATAATTTTCTATGTGTATGTTACAGTAGTGAAAGTTTTAACATCACTATTCTTCAGAATCAATGACACCTTTTCAGCAGTAACCTTGTCCACATTTTTCTCTGATTTGGACAGTAATTTCCAGGGCTGTTTCTGCTCAGTTCTGTACTTCTCCAGAAGGGCTGACCTTCACTCTCTATTCAGGTTTCTCTTCTTAGGTTATGGACAAAGCCAAGGCCATACTTGATTTCTAGAGCTCATCCTACACATCCTACATATAGTCTCTCCTAGTATGATAATTCCTACTTATTTATCTTGAGAACTCAATGTAATAATGAGAGCTGAATATCTGCCATGTGCCTAGTACTGTCTTGGGCTTTGGGGGATGCAAAATGAATAAGACATGGCCCTGACCTCAAGACGCTTATTAATACAACTGATTTGATAACATTTTTAATTCAAGTGCTATGTCCCAGGCACTGGATGGACACTAGGGGTGCACAAATGAATAAGGGGAGTTTCTTGCTTTCACAACACTCAAAGTATAATGGAGATGGTGATTACTCAAAGAGAAAAATAATATTCTATGTAGTATTAACATACAAGTTAACATTAAAGGAATAAAACATGTTATAATGGAATTATAACCATTCCAGTAGAGGTATCTGATTAGAAATTGATACTGGAAACTCACTCAAGACTGCAAGATGTTGAATCTGAGTAAAACTGTTAATATTATTAATTTTGCAATCAGTTTAAAGAATGGAAGAGGGTTTCCTAAGAAGAGGAAATGGGAGGGAAAACAAACCCTGGAGATGGAGCTGATAGAACTGAAATGACTAGTTAGATTAGAATGGAATGGTGCTGAGAAATGGTGGCAAAGGTGAGGTTGGGGTAGGTAGGTTAACAGCAGCTTTGAATACCAGCCAGAACAGTCTGGACTTGAGACAGTGGGCAATAGAGAGCCATTACCAATCCCTGGGTGGGGAAGATCTCCTAAAGGAAGGCACAGCAACCCACTCCAGTATTCTCGCCTGGAGAATCCCATGGACTGAGGAGCCTGACGGGCTACTGTCCATGGCATCTCAAAGAGTTGTGCATTACTGAAGGGACTTAGCATGCACAGAGAGTTGTGCATGGAAGGGACTTGTATAAAGCAATAACCTAAAAAAGATAGCCTGAGAGTTACTGGAGCATGAGTCCAAGAGGCAGAAACTGGCAGCAAGGAGACGAGCCAGGAGACTGTGACAGCAACACCGGGGTACTGGTGCCATAAGAAACAATGAAGACAGGGACTTCCCTGGCAGGCCAGTGGTTAGGACTCCAAGCTCCCACTGCAGGAGGCGTGGGTTCTACCCCTGGTCAGGGAACTAAGATCCCACATATCCTGTGGAATGGCCCAAAAGTATATAAATAAAATTGTTAAATGTGAAATAAATAAAATTTTAAAACTTTTCAAAAACACGAAACAAACAAACAATGAAGAGGATGGTCAGAATCCAAATATACTTGAGCCACCAATGGGTAAGATTTTGAGTTAATGTTAGTTTGAGTTTGTGACAAAAAAATTTTTAATATTTTCAGACAATTCAGTATAAAGGAAAAAAAATGTCAGCTACTTAAAATGTTTTAGGAACGAGTGATCTGTGAAGCATAGTCCCATAGAGTGCTGGTGATCAGAATGGTCTGCCTAACAGTTGGCATATCCAGAGTATAGAGGTGCCATATGTGGGGGGAGGGGGGCCCTGAGAAGCTGCAGCCACTTAGGAGAAAGAGATCAATGAAATAGGAAACGGTGACTGAGGGAAACTTAGGCCAAATTTAGAAGCTTTGGAAGGACTCACTAGACTGCTGCCATTGATTATATCTCAGTAGCCCAAAGGCTTCTAACCAACTTTCTCCTTTTAGTTGTTTCCTGAGCCCAAAAGATTCCATTCCATTCTCAGGGATTACTCCTCTTCCTCTACTCTGGCTGAAATGACTGGGGTGCAGGNGAGTTGGACACGACTGAGTGACTTCACTTTCACTTTTCACTTTCATGCATTGGAGGACATGGCAACCCACTCCAGTGTTTTTGCCTGGAGAATCCCAGGGACGGGGAAGATTGGTGGGCTGCCGTCTATGGGATCACACAGAGTCAGACACGATTGAAGCGACTCAGAAGCAGCAGGGATTATATAACAACAATGTATCCTGCTGGACAACAGTTTCTGCTTCCTGAAAACCTTCTGACTAATCCTGTTATCTTAAAACGTATATTATTGGAGTGGGTGTGGTAAGATCTTTCTATTGTTAAGTTCTAACCCTGCTACCTTAAAATGTAAATTGTGGGACTGGATCTAGTAAAATCTTTACAACCTCGAGACATGCTTTTGATTTATTATATAACCAATTCAAAAAGTATATAGCTCCCTTGCTTAGATTAGGGAGGGGGCACGCTCTGTCTCCCTTCTGATGTCTCTGTCAGAAGCTTTCTCTGACTCTTTTCACTGCAATAAAACTTCTGCCACACAAGAGCCCTTGAGTGGTCAAGCGTGGTCTCTGGTCCCGAAGCTAAATCTTCTTCTTTGGAGATCGCAAAGCCAATACCATTCACTGTAAGCTATCATTAATACATGCAGAACCAAAGTAGAATCATCTGTTGATAGGGGCTTCCATGCTGTTCCAGTGCTTAAGAATCCGCCTTGTGATGCAAGGGACCCGGGTTCGATCCCTGGTCCGGGAAGATCCCACATGCCGCCGGGGCAGCTGAGCCCGCGAGCCACAGCTGTTGACCTGAGCTCTCGAGCCCAGGTCTGCGAGAACAGAAGCCACCAAAATGAGACGCTTGTGCTCCAAAGCCAGAGGGGAGGCCCCGCTCCCCGCAGCCACAGAAAGCCCACACACGGCATCAAGGGCTCAGCACAGACAAAAATAAATGGTTTTTAAAAACCACCAATTATAACAAATCCAGCCTTTTGGTGTGGGGTGTGTTTATACTGGAAGAGACAGTGTATGCTTCGTTGAAAGTGAAAGTCGCCCAGTCGTGTCCGACCCTTTCCGACCCCATGGATTACACAGTCCATGGGATTCTCCAGGCCAGAATACCGGAGAGGGAAGCCTTTCCCTTCTCCAGGGGATCTTCCCAACCCAGGAATCAAACCCAGGTCTCTCGCATTGCCGGCGAGAGCAATGCAGAGCAGGCCCTTGTACATGGAAGGTGTCTTCAAATTTGCTGCGNATACCGGAGAGGGAAGCCTTTCCCTTCTCCAGGGGATCTTCCCAACCCAGGAATCAAACCCAGGTCTCTCGCATTGCCGGCGAGAGCAATGCAGAGCAGGCCCTTGTACATGGAAGGTGTCTTCAAATTTGCTGCGAACCGAAAACAGCTCTAAAACATAAAGTCTGTTTAAAAAATAAGTAACAAATGGCATTAAGGACAAAAAAGGATGCATCATATCATATGTATTAGTATTTGCATATGTACAAATAGTGTATCAAGAATATCTATAGTAGTATCTATAACATCTATATTATATATGTACATAATAGTATAGAATATAAATCTTACATCAATATATAGCATAGGACATACTGGGCTTCCCTGACAGCTCAGCTGGTAAAGAATCTGCCTGCAATGTGGGAAACCTGGGTTCGATCCCTGGTTTGGGAAGACCCCCACCCCATGGACAGAGGAGCCTGGCAGGGCTACAGTCCGTGGGGTCGCAAAGAGTCAGACACGACTGAGTGACTGAAGACAGCACAATGCATCGTGTACACCAACCACTCTCATGGCAGAAAGTTAACAGGAATTAAAGAGCCTCTTGATGAGAGTGAAAGAGGAGAATGAAAAAGCTGGCTTGAAATTCGGCATTTAAAAAACCTAACATCGTGGCATCCAGTCCCATCACTTCATGGCAAATAGATGCGGAAACAGTGAAAGCAGTGACAGCTTTATTTTG
This sequence comes from Neotragus pygmaeus, assembly GCA_006410875.1. Taxonomy (NCBI): domain Eukaryota; kingdom Metazoa; phylum Chordata; class Mammalia; order Artiodactyla; family Bovidae; genus Neotragus; species Neotragus pygmaeus. The sequence goes on along the minus strand of SJYV01004530.1, from coordinate 1,121,732 downwards.
GGGGGGCTCCAACATCACTGTGGATGGTGCCTGCAGCCATGAAATCAAAAGACGCTTGCTCATTGGAAGAAAAGCTATGAGAAACCTGGACAGCATATTAAAAAGCAGAGACATCACTTTGCCAAGAAAGGTCCATCTAGTCAAAGTTACGGTTTTTCCAGTGGTCATGTATGGATGAGAGCTGGACCNTCAAAAGACGCTTGCTCATTGGAAGAAAAGCTATGAGAAACCTGGACAGCATATTAAAAAGCAGAGACATCACTTTGCCAAGAAAGGTCCATCTAGTCAAAGTTACGGTTTTTCCAGTGGTCATGTATGGATGAGAGCTGGACCGTGAAGAAGGCTGAGCACCAAAGAATTGATGCTTTTGAACTGTGGTGTTAGAGAAGACTCTTGAGAGTCCCTTGCACTGCAAGGAGATCCAACCAGTCCATCCTAAAGGAGATCAGTCCTGGGTGTTCACTGGAAGGACTGCTGCTGAAACTCCAATCCTTTGGCCACCTAAGGTGAAGAGCCGATATGTTAGAAAAGACCCTGCTGCTGGGAAAGAATGAGGGTGGGAGGAGAAGGGGACGACCGAGGATGAGATCGTTGGATGGCATCACCGGCTCGATGGATATGGGTTTGAGCAAGCTCCTGGAGATGGTGATGGACAGCGAAGCCTGGTGTGCTGCAGTCCATGGGGTCACAAGGAGTCAGATACAGCTTAGCTGAACAACACTGAAGAACATCAAGTCCACCCCAGACTCCCATCCATCTCCATTAGTAACCTGAAGTTCTTTCTCTAAGTCTGTGAGTCTGTTTCTGTTTTGTAAATAAGTTCCTTTGTACCATTTCCTTTTAGATTCTGCACACAAGTCACAGGAGCTCTGGCCGTCGGTGATGGACAGGGAGGCCCGGCGTGCTCTAGTCCACGGGGCCACAAGGACTCGGCCACGACTGACCTAACTGACCGATGCGATGTCTGTCTTTGTCTCTCTGAACTAGTTCCCTCAGCATGACGATCTCCAGGTCCATCCACGTTGCTGCTGCTGCTGCTAAGTCGCTTCAGTCGTGTCCGACTCTGCGTGACCCCGTAGACGGCAGCCCACCAGGCTCCCCCGTCCCTGGGATTCTCCAGGCAAGAACACTGGAGTNGACGATCTCCAGGTCCATCCACGTTGCTGCTGCTGCTGCTAAGTCGCTTCAGTCGTGTCCGACTCTGCGTGACCCCGTAGACGGCAGCCCACCAGGCTCCCCCGTCCCTGGGATTCTCCAGGCAAGAACACTGGAGTGGGTTGCCCTTTCCTTCTCCAATGCGTGGAAGTGAAAAATGAAAGTGAAGTCGCTCAGCCGTGTCTGACTCTTTGCGATGCCATGGACTGCAGCCCACCAGGCTTCTCCGTCCATGGGATTTTCCATCCATGTTGCTGCAGATCAAATCCCTTTTTTTTCTGTGTGTGTGTGTGTCTTGAGTGTCTCTCAACTCCCGCCATCATCATGGAGGCACAAGAGAGCCTTCTTAGCTTCCATGGCAACCACAACATGTCAGCTTCACTCAGCATCCTCGGGTCTCCCCGGGAAATGGCGGGGCGTCCATATCCATCAGCCACAAGAAGCCGGCTGCCAAGGATGGTTAACGGGCTGAGCATGCCAGTCTCCACGAAGCCAGGTCCTGCCAAGAACCATAAGGCAGAGCCTGAAGGAGGCAGCCGTATCTGATCTGGCAAGAGACCATGGAGGACATTAAAATTAACCTTGGGCCACTCCCGGCAAGAATTAATTGCTTGTGACTGCGAGATTCCTGTCCGTGCCAGAGGTTCACAACCAGACAGGACACATCACGCTCTGAGCTGTGGCCGATCCGTATCCTCCATGGACATTTGTGCAAATCTTGTTTGGTTTTTTTTTTGTCTGCTCAACATGAAGGATCTTAGTTCCCTGACCTGGGATCGAATCAACATCCCCTGCATTGCAAGGGGTATTATTCAGTGGACCATCAGACAAGTCGCTGCAAATTTTTCCACATGCAAGAAAAAGTAACCTTCAAGTACATCTCCAGTCATGTGCAACTCTCTGCAGCCCCACGGACTGTAGCCCGCCAGGCTCCTCAGTCCACAGGATTCTCCTGGCAAGAATACTGGAGTGGGTTGTCATGCCCTTCTCCAGGGGATCTTCCTGACCCAGGGATCGAACCTGGGTCTCTTGCAGTGCAACACACATTCTTTTTCAACTGAGCCAGCAGGGAAACCCACTCAATTCGTTAGCAAGGCCAAGAATATAGCTCTGTTTGCAGGATCATGGAAGAAAAGTCTATAAACTGTAGCCTACCAGGCTTTTCTATCCATGGGATTTTCCAGGCAAGAGTACTGGAGTGGGATGCCATCGCCTTCTCCAGGAAATGCCAGCAAGACGCCAAACGCACAAAAGATTTAAACAGATGTTTCTCCAAACGAGACATACAGAGACGGACAACAGACACATGAAAAGATGCTCAACATCGCTCATGATAAGAAAAATGCCAATCAAGGCTGCAAGGAGGTGTCAACTCCCACCAGTCAGAATGGCCATCATCCCAAAGTCTACAATCAGTAAATGCTGGAGAGCGTGTGGAGAAAAGGGGACCCTGCTGCACTCCTGGTGGGAATGGAAATTGGTGCAGCCCCTGTGGACAACATCGCGGAGGGTCCTTAAAAAATTAAAAAATACAGCAAGCATATGACCTGGCAATCACACTCCTGGGCATATTTCCAGAGAGAAACATGGCCCCCGAAAGAGGCACGCAGCCCAAAGTTCACTGCAGCGCATTTACAACAGCCGGGACGTGGAAGCCACGTAGATGTCCATCGGCAGAGGAATGGATAATGAAGATGTGGAACGTATATACAACGGAATGTTACTGAGCCATGAAAAAGAAGGAGAGAAAATGCCAACTTCAGCCTCATAGATGGACCTAGAGGTTGTCATACGAAGTGAGGTAAGTCAGACAGAGACAGGGAAATATCGTATGATACCACTTATATGGCGAATCTGGAGAAAAAAAAAAAAAGGTACAAATGAACTTATTCGTGAAACAGAAATAGACTCACAGATGAGAACAAATTTATGATGACCAAATTTGGGGAAAGGAGGGAAGATAAGTTAGGAGCTTGGGAGGAAAATACACACACTTCTAGGTATATAGCAGATAAACAGCAAGGACGTATGTACACAGGTTGTAACTGACTCGCTTTGCGATACATCTGGAACTAACACAACACTGTTCGTTAACTGTGTGTATGCTCACTCGCTCAGTCGAGTCTGACTCTTTGCGACCCCATGGACTGTAGCCCACCAGGCTCCTCCGTCCATGTGGACTCTGCAGCCCAGAGTACTGGAGTGGGTTGCCATTTCCTTCTCCAGGGGATCTTCCCCGCTCCAGGGATCAAACCCACGTCTCCTGCATTGCAGGCAAATTCTTTACCACCTGACTCACGGAGAAGCCCAAGAATACTTGAGTGGGTAGCCTATCTCTTCTCCAGGGGATCTTCCTGACCCAGGGACGGAACCCACGTCTCCCGCATGGCAGGCAGATTCTTGCCTGTCTGAGGCCCCAGGGACGCCCTCATCAACTATACACTCCAATACAAAAAAATTAAAAATAAATTTTTTTTTAAGATGCCAAATGAGGCAGAGGGATGCTTTTTCGTATTTCGTTCAAGTGTGATTTCTGCCTAGCTTACGTCTGTCTCCTCCTCACCTCTCAGGTGAAAGAGTTCTGGGTTCCTTTTCCTGCTGTTCACTTTCCGGGGCTCCCCTCCCATTTCTGGGTCCTGACTGCTTTGGAACTGTCAACCCGCTTTGCCTCGGGGGGTCCTGAGGTTTCCGAACGTCTCACGCAATGGACTCACATGGAGTGCTGCGGGGTTGCCTGGGGTTTAAAATATCATTATTTATTTATCAATTGGCCATACCATGTGGCTTGTGGGATCTTGCTTCCCAGACCAGGGATTGAACCGGAGCCCTTGGCAAATGAACTCGTGGAGTCCTGAACCCTGGGCTTCCAGGGAAATCCCATGTGGAGTCTTTTTTTTTTTTTTTTTGGCTCCTCAGCTCTGAGTAGATATTCCCAGGAGGCTGAGCGGTAAAGAATCTGCCTGCCAAATCAGGAGACGCTAGGTTCGGTCCCTGGGTTGGGAAGATTCCCCTGGAGGAGGAATGGCAACCCACTCCAGTATTCTTGTCTGCAGAATCTCACGGACAGAGGAGCCTGGCGGGCTACAGTCCATTGGACAGCAAAGAGTCGGACATGAGTGAGCACACCTAGACACATCTGAGTAGATACAGTTAAAGGCCTCCACAGATGGACAGGAATCCAGCCGTTTTTTAGTTGAATCTCTGGGGCTTCCCTCGTGGCTCAGATGGTAAATAATCCACCTGGTTCAATCCCTGAGTTGGGAAGATTCCCTGGAGGAGGAAATGCAACCCGCTCCAGTATTCTTGCCTGGAGAATCCCATGGACGGAGGAGCCTGGCAGGCTACATTCCACGGGGGTACTGCTTTGAGGAAAGAACTCTGACCTTGAAAAAATGAAAGTTTTGTCGAAGAGCCTGGGGTGCGGGGGATGAGACAGATGTTAACAAGCAGAGCTGGGCAGCCGCCTGGGCTGCAGACACCAGGGGGCTGAGGAGGGCCAAGCTCAGAGCGGATGAACTGCTTCCATTCCGACGTGGAATTTCTGAGCTCGCAAATCCGATTACTGAACACGGACTAAAAACCCTTTTCCATTTTCTGCCTTTAACGTTGAGTGAGGGATGCTCAGTGAGGAAGAACTCTGCAAAACGCAGGCTGTGCTGTTCCCGTCTTCCTCTCCAGGTTTGGCATATGTCTCTGGTTTTGCTTTGCCAACAAAGGTCCGTCTAGTCAAAGCTATGGTTTTTCCAGGAGTCATGTGTGGATGTGAGAGTTGGACTATAAAGAAAGCAGAACACTGAAGAATGGATGCTTTTGAACTGTGCTGTTGGAGAAGACTCTTGAGAATCCCTTGGACTGCAAGGNCGGGAGCCTGGTGGGCTGCCGTCTTTGGGGTCACACAGAGTCGGACACAACTAAAGTGACTTAGCAGCAACAGCAGCAGCATAGGTATATAATCTATATATTTTGCAAGGAATTGATCCCTCTCATATTGTTCCTGAAAATTCACTTGTTGCAGAGGTGTTTTTCCATTTCATTCATTCGTTCATTCATTCATTTATTAATTCTACAAATATTTATTGAAATTCTATGTAAGATCCTGTGCTAGCTCTGTTTTAAAATTGACTTGTAAACAGATGTTGCTTTCAACAAGCTGAGAGTCTAGTAAGGAGATGAGATGTGAAAAGATACTATAATATGCTCAAGCTCACAAGAGAGACTTGAGCAAAGCCACACTGTTTCTGAGGTAAGAGGTTATTTCTACTTGAGAAGGTCGGGTTGGAGGTCAGGAATGATTTCCTAAAAGAAATGGAATGACATTTGGGAAGCATCTTTCAGAATGGATAGGGCAGAGCCATGGTAGGACTGGAGAAAAGCACATTTCTGTCTGTGAATAAAGTATTAACTAAAATATGTGCTTGAAAAATCAGAGTGGTTTTGTTTTGGTGGAAGCATAGTGTGGGTAAGAATGCAAAGTGTGGAATAGGATTAGATCTTGCTCAGTACTGAAGAAGCTTAATGCCCATGCAGGAAACACAGGATCAGTCCCTGAGTTGGGAAGATCCACTGGAGGAGGAAAAATGGCAGCCCACTCCAGTATTCTTTCCTGGAGAAACCCATGGATAGAGGAGCCTGGCAGGCTATAGCCCATAAGGTCACAGAGAGTCAAACACGACTGAGCACGCACGCACACACGGTGTGGGTGAGAATATAAAGTGTGGAATAAGATTGGGTCTTAAAAAGGCTTGTAGTAGTAACGAGACTGCAGGTTCTACAGCAGGCAAATGACCAAAAACTGTTGTGTAACAGAAATACCATGGGTACACTTCTCAGGAAGAAGCTATAATGCTCTGCAAAGTGTGTATGTGTGTATTCTACAAAGGAAGAACTGTACTGTGACAGTGACTTTTAAGTTTACATGTTCTATCACTTCCTTATTCCTCATGCATAATAATAATTTACCTTTTTATTTGTCATCTGTAAAACATTTTTAATTATATTATTAAAATTGAAGCATTTGTTGTTCAGTCACTAAATCGTGTCTGACACTTTGCCATCCCATGGACTGCCATGCCATGCTTCCCTTTCCTTCACTATTGCCCGGAATTTGCTCAAACTCATGTCCATTGAGCCATCCAGCCATCTCATCCTCTATCATCCCCTTCTCTGCCTTGCCTCAATCTTTCCTAATATCAGGGTCTTTTCCAGTGAGTCAGCTCTTCACATCAGGAGGCCAGAGTATTGGAGCTTCAGCATCAGTCCTTCCAATGAATATTCAGGATTGATTTCCATTAGAATGGACTGGTTTTATCTCCTTGCTGTCAAAGGGACTCTCAAGAGTCTTCTCCAACACCAGTTTCAAAGCATCAGTTCTTCAGAACTCAGCCTTCTTTATGGTCCAACTCTCACATCTGTACAGTCTACTGGAAAAACCACAGCTTTGACTAGATGGACCTTTGTCAGCAAAGTGTTGTCTCTGCTTTCTAATATGCTGTCTAGATTTGTCGTAGCTTTTCTGCCAAGAAATTCTAAAATTCCAAAATTGAGATATAATTGACATACCTTAGTTTCACATGTACAGCATAATGATTCATTATTTATCTATATTGCAGAATAATCACCACAGGTCTAGCTGGCATCTGTCACTATACAGTTCCAGATTGTTTTTTTTCTTGTGATGAGAACTTTTTAAGATCTACTCTTAGGAATTTCCAGATTTACAATACTGTATATTTAACTGTAATCATTATGCTGTGCATTATATCCTCATAACTTAATGTCTGTAACTGGAAATGCGTGCCTTCTCACTACTTTCGCCTGTCTCCCCCGCCCTCTGCCCTTGCCTCTGGCACCACTGGCCTGTTTTCCCTATCCAGGGACTCAGTTTGTGATTTTCTGCATTTTAGATTCCATATATATGTCAGATGATGTTTGTCATTCTCTGTGTGACTGACCTCACTGAGCATAATACCCTTGAGATTCATCCATATTGTCACAAATGGCAGTGTTTCAGATTTTTTTTTTTCCCTTTTAATAGCTGAGTGTTGTTCCCTGGTGTGTGTGAATACCATGTCTTCTTGATCTACTCATCCGCTAGGGGACATGGATTGTTTCCATATCTTGGCTATTGTAAGTAACACTGCAGGGAACATGGAAGATACATATATCTTTTTCCAGATTTGTTTTCTGAGAAGAAAAGTCTTGTTTGTTTTCTTTCCACAAATAGTAAGAAACCCCTTCTTTTCTTGTTTCTTCCTGGGAATGTTTGTGTTTTCCGTTTTGTTGTTGGGTCAGTTTTTAATGTACACAGTAGATGGTTGAAAAAGGACAAGTTGATTGTTCTCTCTCTCAAGTGCATATTTTAGAATTTAAAATTAATAACTACTGTATTTCAGAAATTCCTCTGGTAGTGGTTCTTCTATCAATTAAAGCAAAGATTCTTGACTTGGAGGCATGGATAGATCGCAAAAGTTTGTATTAATTATTTCATAGTTGCCTGGCTTACATTTGGCTTTTAATAAATGATTGCTTTTTCTCATTTTAATGCTATTTCTGCAGAAAGATCATCTCAAATCAGTAGAAAGTAAGGTGGAGTAAACGTCAATGCTTAGAGATTTATATAGCACTTTTTTTTTAAATTGAGAGTTTAGATCTTGAACGTGGAAAAATTGTTTTGATTTTTGAGTGTTTTTCTCCTTGAGTGAGTGAGTGAAGTCTCTCAGTCATGTCCGACTCTTTGCGACCCCGTGGACTGTAGCCTAACCAGGTTCCTCTGTCCATGGGATTTTCCAGGCAAGACTACTGGAGTGGGTTTCCATTTCCTTCTCCAGGAGATCTTCCCGACCCAAGGATTGAACCCAGGTCTCCCGCGTTGTAGGCAGATGCTTTACCATCTAAGCCACCAGGGAGCTAACATTCTTGTCACTTTCTGGATCATTTGTAGTTTCAGCTCAGGCTCCAAACTCTGCCATCACAGCTCAGACTGGAGTAGGGGTGGCATCCACAGTCCACCTGAACCCCATGCAGTTGATGACAGTGGATGCGTCTCATGCTCGACATATCCAAGGGATCCAGCCAGCCCCCATTAGTACACAGGGGATCCAGCCAGCCCCCATTGGCACCCCGGGGATCCAGCCGGCCCCCATCGGGACACAGGGAATTCACTCAGCAACCCCCATCAGCACCCAGGGACTTCAGCCTGCACCAATAGGGACCCAGCAGCCTCAGCCCGAAGGAAAGACTTCAGGTAATTTTAATTTTTTACATGGAACTTGGTGTGGAGAGAAAAGATACATAGGGTTTAAATAATGATTCTGCCAATTGCTGGCTTTGTGCTCTCAAGTAACCTCACTAAACCTTAGTTTCCTCTGTGGAACATGAGTTGCTTAGAACTTACCTGTTGGGATCATTGTAAGCATTAGAAACTACATATGTAAATAACTTAATAGACGTTCACATAGGGGGAGAAGCACTCTTAGTTGAGAGGGTACATTCACCCTTATAAAGGTAGTATTTACATTCCATTTTAGGATTTTCTTTTTCATTTTAATTTTTTTGGCTCACTGTGCAGCTTGTGGGATCTACTTCTCCAACCAGGGACTGAATTCAGGCCCTAGCATTAGAAGCGCAGCGTCCTAACCACTAGCATAAAATTAAGATAGACTGGAATGTTAGTACCGTTACTAGGAGTTGAGAAGTGGTGATATTTTACAAAAAATCTGTAGGAGAACATTTCTTGAAGTATGGTATGTACTTTATGTATCTTATTTATTAGTAATTATGATTGTAGAGCAAAGAAAAGTGGTTTTTGATCAGTAGGCTTTGTAACTTCTCCCATTTTGCCATCTGCTTTTGTTCTTATCCCTCTGCTTGAAATTGGAAAGTCCTCACATGGGTACTCTTCAGTGTGGTAGTCTAATCCTTGCTCTTTGTCTTGTGTGACATTTGAGTAACGTCACCTCTGTTTCCTTCTTCTCGTTGCTCCCTCCCGTGGCCCCATGTCCTCTAGCAGTGGTGTTGGCGGATGGCGCCACCATTGTCGCCAACCCTATCAGCAGCCCATTCAGCGCTGCTCCCGCGGCCACAACTGTGGTGCAGACTCACAGCCAGAGTGTGAGCTCCAGTGCTCCCGCCCAGGGCTCATCCCCACGGCCAAGCATACTCCGGAAGAAACCTGCCACAGATGGGTGAGTAGACCCAGAAGTGCCAGATGACACCTCTAGTTCTGAGTATCGTTGGTATAAACAGTAGGCACTAACCCAGTGCTGTAGCAAACTCAATTTCTGCCAAAATAACTGGCCGACCAGGTTGTTCAGTAGAACCTTACTGAGTTCAGACTGTAAGACTGTAAGAATCCAGGATTCAGTTGGGTGTCAGTTTGTAAACATCTGTTGCATATTAATTACTTGGAGAGTTCTCTGTGGTTCTGAGAGTTTAATGCTGGAACCCCTAGCTTGTACTGAGTTTTTTAGGCTTATCCAGTTAGGCACAGTAATGTGTGGTGTCTGTTTTTTCCTCGTTATCCTAAATGAATTGTTGCTTCCGGCAAGCAGTGTTCCAAGTGTATTAAGGGTCATATTTAGTAGCAGACAATGTTCCGTGTTATCGTAGAAGCTTCTGAGTTGGTGGGTCAACAGCGAGACAATACGTGCTCTACTGTGAAACAGAGATCCAAGTCTCTGTCTTTTAACACTAAGTCGGTTCATGACAAAGTAACTTTATCAAGGAAAATGCAAGGCACAGCTTGTAATGAAGATGGCAGAACATGCTCTTCTTAATTTCTCCTCCTATCAAAACCCTACAGAACTTTTAGTAGAGAGGCTTTTTTAAAAGATCATAAATACACAAGGATGGGGAAAATAGGAGAGGACTCAAAAGCAACAAGACTTGGAGGCTAAAAAGCAGATAGGCAAGCACTCACTCCCTTAGCAGTGAGAATGGTGGATGTTAAGTCTGCAGAGAACAATTGAGAAACATCCTCATTTAAATTGTAAATCTTCAGAAGAACCAGAAACAGGAGGAACTGAGGGTGAAAGGAAGCTGGGCTGAACTCTGTCTGAAAAGTGGTTAGGGTCCTGCCTTGCCTGCCTGCAGCGGGTCTGTGCTGCGCCTCCTCCCCAGACCCGGGGCACTCTGCAGGTGGCCCGCTGGGAGCATCCAGCACAGCAGAGGACGGGGCTCTATACCAGAAGCAGACGAGGTGGTGTGTGGAGACGACCTGGCCACTTCTCTCATTTGGCTGACACACCCTGGCAGTTAAGAGAAATCGAGAAGAGGACTCTACTCTCCTAGGGCCCATCAGCCCAATGGGAAAGATCTAAAAATACTTGCCCTAGGCGTTGAAGGACCCTTCAGACAGGGATCACATCACCCTTAAGGTAGACACACCCTGCCACACGCTCAGAGCATCCCATCAGCTTTTTAGTCCTCCTTCATCATGAGCATGCAGCCCAGCATGTCAGGTGCCTGCTGGGGATTCTGACAATACAAGACAGAAACCACTGAAAAAGGCAGTTTGGAAGATGCAAAGGCTAGGCAAAGAGACTAAAACTAAAAGCCTAAGAAAGCATGAACAGAGATAGACACTGTCAGTGCCATCTTCAGAGGACAGAAAAATCTGCATCCATCAGACGGGAAGGCCATGATTCTCAAAGGGAACAGTCAGAGAACAAGAGTCTGTCCTGAAGTTAAAAGTATGAGAGCAGAAACTGAAAACTCAGTAGAGGAGTTAAAAGGTAAAACAGGAAATCTCTCAGTAGAGCAAAAAGACAAAAGGGGAGAAAATACCAAAAAGTTAAAGTACCAGTTCAGGAGAATCCTGCCTTGGAAGAGGAGGGATCATAGTAAATTACCAAAACTGAAGAGTAAGAGTTTCCTGATTTAACAAACCACAGAATGCTTGGCACAGTATGTGCAGTGGACACACACTGGCACCAGGATAAAATATTTTGAAACTTCACGACACGGGACGCAGCGAGACCTGCCTTTCTCCGTGCTTTGTCGTGTCCAAAGGCCCTTCTGCTGCAGCTTCCGTGATGACCTGTTACCACCCAAGCCCTCTGGGGCCTGACTCCTCTGAGCGTGGCTCCTTGCTCTAACGGTCTTGGCTCTGCTCTGGGCTCTCAGTGGCCTTCTCCACGACTCCCCAGAATGGCGGCTGCCTCTTCCCCCCATCCCTCCCTGTCGCTGTGCCCAGAGATGGGGTGACGGTCCTCTTGGTGCCTCATCGCCACTTTCATCCACTCCTTCTCAACAGCAGATATGCTTCCTGGTCTGTATTTAAATTTCATAAAATTTGCTGTTGAAAAAGTAGTTTCACTTAACCAGGTTCACCCAGACACACTGAAAAGTTTCCCAATAACTGAATCAAATATCAGTTTTTATTTTTTATGTTTTTTTAAATGTTTCTTTTATTGTGGTAAAAGTCACATAATATAAAACATACTATTTTAACCATATTTAACGTACATTTCAGTGACATTAAATACATTCACATTGTTGTGCAGCTCTCACCATCATCACCTCCCAGATTTTTCACCTTAAACTGAAGCTCTGTCTCCATTAAATACTAACTCCCCATTCCCCCTGTCCCTTCACCCTTACAGTGCCTTCACCTCCGGGCCCCTGGCATTACCAGTGTCCTTTCTAACTCTGTGAATTTGACTATTCTAGTCAAATCCCAGCTTTTAAATTCAAATTAACTTCAGTGAAACATTCTTTACCGTCTGAGCCACCAGGGAAGCCCCTAATGAACCTTTCTTGAAAGTCCTGCTGGTCACTCGCATTTACTGCCTTTCGAGTGTCTAGTGGCCCATGTGTGACTGGCAGCCACCTTGTTGGGACAGAGTCAGGTTCGATTTAGAGACTCTGTGTGCCCTTCAGAAGGTACATAGTGGCTGGCTATCATACTATCTTTAATGTAAGGAGAAATTTGACATTTCCCAGCTCTGTGGGCTCTCAGTTGCTTGAATGTGTCCCTTGCATCCACCCTCCCGTAGCAGCGCACCCCCAGGAGCACAAGCATTCCACAGCTCGGAAGTTTAGCAGCATTTTCTGTACCCCAGTGGCCCACAGCCCGCCTCCTTCCACGCCCCTGGCAGCAGAGCTGTGACACCCTGATGGAAGCCTGCAGTCTCTCGGTCCTTAACTACCTTTTCACTCTTCTAACTGCTTTTCCTGACATCTTTGTCTGCTCTCCCTGGTTCAGAGTCTGTGGTCCTTTGTGATCATTTCCTTGCCTCCATCCTCAGCTTCCTTACCCTCCTCTTCGCTTTGTCAAAACCAGAGTTAAATCCCAATTTGTGTTATGCTGCCTGCATATGTGCAGCAGTGTTAGGGAGCATCACACTGCCTGGTCCTGCTTAACCTCACATACCTCCACTGGGATATCATGGTGGACCAGCACTCTCTGCTTTCTTCCACCACCCGTCCAGACAACCAGGAACCTCTGTTCTTTTCCAGGCTTCCACAGCTTCTCTCCACATTCACTAGTAGCTAATGAAAGTGCCACCTACTTTCTTGAGAAAATGGCAACAAGCGCAAGAGAACTTCACAAACTAGCTGTCACATCCTACCTGCCAGCCCCTTTTCCCCACTCCACCTCCATTTCCCAGGACATGCTCCAAGAGTGTCTCTTCAGAACTCCCATCACAACCTTTCTCACCTCCTCTAGCTCCAGCTCTTCTCTCTCTCTCCTCCTTCATCAGTTTTTTTCTTGCACATGCTACCTACCAGCCTCTTTCCCTGCTTCACCTCCACTTCCCAGTACAGGGGAGCTGCAGGGGAGCCTCTTCAGAGCTCTGATCACAACCTTTCTTACCTACTCCAGCTCCAGCTCTTCTCTCTCTCTCTCCTCCTCCGTCAGTTTTTTTCTTGTAAGTGGGTTATTCACATAAAAAGTATAATCTTACTGTCAGTTCTTCCATCTTAAAAAAAACAATTCAATTAAGCCACTTTCCTCCATTCTCTACCCCATTTTATTCTCCTGTTTGCAATGAAAATAAAGGAGTCATCTCTGTTTGCCTGTGCAGATAATGTATATACAGTGTAATGAGTTAGCACAAAGGGAACCCAGTGTACATCTGTGTGATTACCAGTACTTCCTCCCAAAGGTTACTGACCAGTTTCTCTTCTTACCCTCTGTTGCCTCTTTCTGATAGAATCATATATATATTTTTGTGACTCTCATCTTTCACTTGGTTTTGGACAATTCATCCATTTTACTACATGTGATTGTAACTTTTCAGTTGTTATTGAAAATACCCTTATATAAGAATAGCATCATTTATCTATGGATCTATGGGTTTTTTCCAATTTGGGGCTGTAATGTTATCCCAGCATATTTGTACATCACCTTTGATGTGTCCATAATGTAGTACCCCAGAAGGGATTTGCTGGGATGTGGTCTGTGCTCATGTTCAGATCTAACAGGTAATGCCAGCAGTTTGTTCAGGTGTTATACCCATTTGCACTCTCACTAGCAGTAGAATCATTGCCTTTGTCATCACCAACACTTGTTATTTGGCACTCTTTGTAAGTTTGGTCATTCTCTACATTTGTAGTATATCTCTTTATGGGTTGGGGGGGGTGTGGTTTGTTTTCTGGGGTGAGTGGAGTTGGTCTTGCTTTTTTATTTTTATTGTGGAAAGTTTAAACATAATACAAATTTGAACATAAGAATTTATTCCCGTCATCCAACTTCAATTATTAACTTAGTCCGTGTTTTATCTGTATGCCTATTCACTCCCTTTTTTTCCCGGCTCTTTGTCCCGTGGAGTTTTCCCTTTCCGCCGCCATCTCTTTCCCTGAATTTGTCAGTTGTATCCCCATTGTATTAGTTTCCTTAGGGCTGCTATAACAAATTATCACAGGTTTGGTGGTTTAAAACAGCACAAGTTTATTCTCACAGTACGATGATTCTCACAGTACGATCCCTTCTCAGGGAAATCCACTCTGCCGCTTTCCCAGTATCCGGTGGCGGTTGGCAAGCCTTTGAGCTGCTTTGCCTGTGGATGCACCACTCCACTCCCTGTTTCCGTGTTCACGTGCCCTTGCCTCTGTCTATCTCATGTCTCCATATCCTTTCTGTTCCGTCAGGCACTGGATGTAGGACTTGCCCTATAACTTTATGTTATTGTTCAGTCACCAAGTTGTATCCGACTTTTTGTGACCCTGTGGACTGAAGCACGCAAGACTCCTCTGATGTCTGCTACCTCCCGGAGTGTGCTCAGATTCATGTCCATTGAGTAGGTGATGCCATCGAACCATCTCATCCTCTGCTCCCCCTTCTCCTTTTACCTACAGTCCTACCCAGCATCAGGGTCTCTTCTAAAAGACTTTAAATCTAGAATGGTCTTATGTCAAGATCCTTAACTTAGTTACATTTGCAAAGACTCTGTGTTTTGACATTCACAAGCACCGGGAATTGGGACTCCAGTGGCTCACTTTAGGGAACACAATCCATGCGCCCTCTCCCATCACCTGGTTTCATTTATTCTCTCCTCCACATTTTCCAAGTTGGTACTTCAAAGGCTTGGTTCTTACCCCTTTTAGCAAAATTCCTTCATAAGTTGGTAGTTTACTGTTTTGTTGTTTAGTTGCTAAGTCACATCCAACTATTTTTGTGACCCAATGGACTGTTGCCCACCGGGCTCCTCTGTCCATGGATTTTCCTAGGCAAAAATACTGAAATAGGTTGCCGTTTCCTTCTCCAGAGGATCTTCCCTACCCAGGAATCAAACCCACATATCCTGCACTGGCAGATGGATCTTCATCACTGGCTGCCTGGGAAGCCTGATTTGAGTATTATACCAGGAGGAATATGCTGTCTGCTGGTCACTCTTTTTTGAGATATTAACAGTCTTTATGATCAGTATCTGAATTCATTGCATTGCAGAATGGTGTGCTCTCATTCTAGACATTTTCTCTCATACCAGTTCTCTTCTAGCATTTGCTTCTACCACTCTGCCAAAATTACACATCAGGATCATTTATGATTTCCACATCACTAAGCTCTGGTCTGAGCCGCGTGTGGCCTCTCTATACATGACACATTGGATCACTAGCGGTCTTAATCGACTTTTTTCACTCAGCTTCCATTAACTTGCTTAGGTCAATATGAATACATAGGTGTAATAATGACTGTGAATACTAAACGAATATAAATTTTAAGTATAAAGGAAATGTGTAGGTAGAAAGTAGAAGAAGCAGGTAAGAGTCAAAACAGTTGCTTCCTGACGAGAGACAGGCAGGAAGTGATGAAGGATGGGAAAGAGATCGGCTATGTTTTGTTAAAAGCTCTTTAGTACTATTTGACTTTTTAAATACTGTGCCTGTATTACATTGACAAAACTTTTCAATCCATTAAAAAGCATCTGACAACATAGTGCTTTAATTTTACCATAGATCCACGTAGCAGATGTGTTGTTCTTACCCTTCGAATGCCCGCAGACTCTTGTATTCCGGGTTTGTCTCTTGTCTCTTCTAGAATGGCAGTGCGGAAAACCCTCATTCCCCCTCAGCCTCCTGACGTGGCCAGCCCTCGCGTGGAGAGCTCTATGCGGAGTACGTCTGGGTCGCCCAGGCCTGCAGGGTGAGCACATAACTGAGGACAGGAAAGTCTAGTAACATGCGACAAACTTCACATAATTTGTCTTTCTGCATCTGAAAAACCCATTTTCTAAGCTGTGTGATCTGGACACATTTCTCAACCTCTCCGGTTCTTAATTTCCTTATTTTTGAAATGGGCATACTTATAACATCTTCCTCATAGGATTCTTGTATACTCACAGCACTTAGAATAGAGCCTGCCTCATAGTAAACACCCAATTCCTATTGCTATCAAAAATGGCATGACGACAGTTAATACATGCTATTTTATTTATCTTCTTAATTCTAAAAATAGTATATTGGAAAAGAAAATGAGGCAATATAAAAATTAAGTATAATGTAAAAAACTTTGTCCCATTCTCCACTCACCTCTCTAGTCCCCAGTAACAGTAATTTGTTACTGTTCTGGCCTCTGAGTTTTGTAACCTCATGGACTATATATCTTGCCAGGCTCCTCTGTCCATGGGATTTTCCAGGGAGGAATAGTGGAGTGGGTTGCCATTTCCTTCTCCAGGGGATCTTCCCATCCCAGGGATTGAACCTGCATCTCCTGCATTGGCAGGCAGATTCTTTAACACTGAACCACTTGGAAAGCACCCCCAGAGTAATATTAATTGGTTAAAGTTTTGTTAAGTATCTTTCCACATCTTTTTCCACATACATGTGTAGATAGACTGATAAGTTCTTTAAAATAATATTTTATTGATTGTTTATTATATGGCATTTTTCACTTATATCAGTAATAGCTTACTGTGTTAATATATTTAGATCAACTTATTCATAAGTTTATGCCTTATTGACTATGCCAAAGCCTTTGACTGTGTGGATCACAATAAACTGTGGAAAATTCTTCAAGAGATGGGAATACCAGACCACCTGACTTGCCTCTTGAGAAACCTATACGCAGGTCAGGAAGCAACAGTTAGAACTGGACATGGAACAACAGACTGGTTCCAAATACGAAAAGGAGTACGTCAAGGCTGTTTATTGTCACCCTGCTTATTTAACTTCTGTGCAGAGTACATCATGAGAAACACTGGGCTGGAAGAAGCACANGGGATTACTCCTCTTCCTCTACTCTGGCTGAAATGACTGGGGTGCAGGGGCAGAAGTGGGTGGGGTGATGGGGTGGGTAACTAATTGGAATAGAGATGAAACATGGCTTCCCCTGTGGAATGGGGTGCTCTGCGGGAAAGGGATAAGAATGGCATGCTGGGGGCACAGAGCTTGTATGTTTTGGAGAGAGGGGTAGAAGGGAATTGTTGGCTCCTGGATTTTGTCCTCATAGAATTGACCTTCTCACCTAAGACAGAGATCTGCTAAGTGAAAACTACTAGAAAACAAACATTCTAGTTGCTTTGACGGCTTCTCAACAGTGCCTGAGAAGGAGCATGAACTGAGTAAGACCAAAACCCTTCTACTCAGACACTCAGACACCTGGAGGCAACTGAGTGATGAAAATGGACATCTTCAGCTTCAGTGCAGACTGTCCTCATCTCCACACGTTCTCAACAGAAGGAAGCACAGATGAGAATTGTTTATGCTGAATTTGACCCCAATGCAGGACTTTATCCAAAAGCATCAAGGATGGGACAAGAGACGTTCTTGCTTGAGGAAGATCTTTGGCACGACATTTTAAACTCTCTTGCATGCAAACACCCCTTGCAGTTCACTGTTGGGCTCTTCTCCCCATTCCCAATCCTCCAGACCCACCCAGAAGCTCTCTTTTTGGGCTCCCTAAGAATTGAATTAAAATTCTTTAACCTGGATTCCTCTTGGTCTCTGAATCTGATTTTTTCTGCTAACTACTTAGACATTTTCAGGCTGTTCTCAGCCAACCATGAAAATATGCCCTGTTGGGCTTTCAGAAACTCTACCAGATCCTGCTGCTGCTGCTAAGTCGCTTGAGTTGTGGCCGACTCTGTGCGACCCCATAGACGGCAGATCCTGAGACTGAGAAAAAAAGAAAGGACATTTGATGATGTCAGTATAGTTTCTGTTGGAAAGAAAAGAGGCAGTTTATCCGTGGACAGCATGACTGACTGAGTCACACGTTCTAATCTTTCCTTCCTTTCCCTCATTAATAACGGGGTCAATTGTTTGCATTTCTCAAAAACTATTATCTTCAGTTAGATTGATTTGAAGCAAAACTGTGAAATAAAACAAGGGTGCTCTGGGACCTTCATCTCTTCCTTTCCCCATCGTTTCATTCACCATCATCTCTCTAGCTCCAACCTCTTCCCCAGACTCCTTTATATCACACTAAGTCATAAATCATAAAACTAGTATCATCCATAATTATCAGCTGCTGCCTATGTTTTATCTCATTTTCTCTTCATAATAACCTCTCAAATTATGTTATTCCAAATTCTGCAGAGAATAAATACGAGGATCAGAAAGCGAAATAATTTTCTCCAAGTCAAACAGCTACACAATGACAACTTTGGGGCTAATGAAGGGTTTTTTCCCTCCCCATGCTATCTCAGAGTGAGGTGTCAAGCTAAATGCATCTCCAATGATAGGGTTTCAGATATTAGTGATCCAGGCAAAGCAAATTTGTTTAGCAAAGAAAGTTTCCTGGAATCCATGAATCTATACCACTTTCTCTTCCACTGAGTCACACAGCACCTCATGCTCACTCCTGTCATGGCACGTGTGAATTTGAATGTAAACTGCCTGATTATTTCTGTCTCCCCAACTACATGGTCAGTCACCAGAGCAGGGAGCATGGACAGGTCAGTTTTTATTTGTTTCTTCCTGTAATTCCATTAAATACTGTGGTCTGTCTGAGTCTGTCTATCTCTCTCTCTCTCTCTCTCACATATACTCCAACACTTTATAAGGATGGCCTGGAGTAAAATGCAAAGAACAAGAAGTGAGGTGATGGCTGTTCTACATAACATCCAACGAATGACATGTTCACTCAAACTGAACCGAGAGAGTGTTTTTAATAGGAAGTCTCCCTCTGCATCAGGAGCAGAGACTGAGAGAGAATGACAAGGAAGTAGAAGAGTGCCATGGATATCAAAAGGACATAAGGAACAAACCACCCCCTTCTTTATTTTGTGAAAGATAACGTCTGCACCTATGTGATCCCAGCCTTGCTGTGGTTCATTCTCTGCGCTAAGATCAGACCTGGAATTTCACTCAAAAAAGCCTTCTCAAAAAGGATGCTGTCTTCATGTATCACAAAAGTTATCCAGTTCTTACCACCATGTGCAGACACACATACCCCCAGAGTGACCGAGTTCCAAAGACTGCCCAGCTTCACAGCTTTCTCACTCTCTGCACAGTTACCAGGCCATCCTGAGGGCACTCTAGATGAAAAACTGAAGCTGTGGGTAATTGTTCGTCAAATCCATTTCACCTGCCTTCACTATTCAAGCTCATTTTAAGACTTGCATGTCCTCTGAGTGTCTTGTAGCCTAAACAATATTTGCCCAAGTGGTTTTCCAGGAATGTGGAATCAACTGTGTCTAGTCGGAACTGAACTGGTTGAGACTAGTTAGGACCACGGACTCTCCAACTGGACATGTGTAAGGATCCACTCATGATCATTTGACCTCAGAGAGGCCAAAAACTCCACCCTCAGATGGTGCTAAGCGCCTCTACATTTGAACGTGCAGAGGCCTGGAGCTTAATTACACTGCCCAGGACCACAGCCACTGCGTCTTTTTTCAATCACCTTTCCCCAGGCTTCCCATGCCTCAAACCACTCTGCAGCTTCATTCCTCATCCCATAAATACCCTGAGCCCCTCGCTTTCAGGAAGGGTGGTCTGATACTTGTTCTCCCATCTCCTCTGTTGACTGCCTTGGGAGTAAACCCTGCCTTTGCTCCAAACCCTGGCACTCAGGATTTTGTCTTGCTGCGCTCAGGCAAACAAACCTGGCTGGGTAACAAACCCACAACGGCAGCCACAACTCACCTTCTTTACTAGACCTGTTCTCTTCCACCTTATGTTGAGCCCAGACTGCTGAGGGTGTCCAGCGTTTCCCCACGGAGGCACAGCCTCAGCAGAAACATGCCATGCCCTGGACCTTACCTCTTGTCCCAAACCTTATCAAAAATTGTGCTGAACTTTGTTTCCACTACCCATTGTGGCAGCAGGTAATTATTTGAAACAATTTGTTGTTATTGTTGTTGTTTTTTTTAGTCTCTAAGTTGTGTCTGACTCTTCTTGACTCTGTGGACTGTAGCCCACCAGGTTACTCTGTCCACGGGCTCTCCCAAGCAAGAATATTGGAGTGGATTGCCATTTCTCTCACCAGAGAGTCTTCCCAAACCAGAGATTGAACCTGCCTCTCCTGCACGGACAGGCGAATTCTTTACTACTGAGCCACAAGGGAAGCAACTGAGACAATCATGGCTAACTAAGCACCAATAGCTAAGAAATTCTAACTGCCAATAGGCATTATTGCATAAGTCTTTAACATTTTAGCTCAAAGGAATGACTAGTGGGAAGCTGATACAAAAAGACAGGCTTGGAGAGGAAAGATTTTGGATACGTGCCTCTAGGCAACTTTCTTTGCCTCTTATGAGTGTGTTGGTCTAGGCCCTCTCCTGACCCCTCTGACTTTCTTATAACATTAAAATTTCTGTGACTTCTTTGGAAATATTTGTGGTTGGCTGCATTCACTGTAGTTGAGACAGAGTAGAGGATTTTTCTTATATTCTCACATAAGATCCCAGAATGTATGACCGAGTCATTTGGCACCAGGTTGACTTGGGGGACTACTAGGCTTCCCTGGTGGCTCAGATGGTAAAGAATCTCCCTGCAAGGTGGGAGACCTGGGTTTGACCCCTGGATTGGAAAGACCCCCTGGAGAAGGAAATGGCTGCCTGCTCTAGTATTCTGGCCCAGAGAATTCCATGGACTGTATAGTCCATGGGGTCGCAAAGAGTCAGACACAACTGAGCGACTTTCACACACTACTGGGTAGCCAGGATGTCCAGAAAATCTCTTCCAGAGACCCTTCTGAGAACATGTTCTAACATCATGTTTGCCTATGGGATTCCCCTGCATCACCCTGGTGGTTTAGTATTCTCGACAATGACTTACACAATGAAGGGGATGGAGAGAAAGAACTGGAAGCCAGCATCACTTAACCTCAAGAGCCACAAATGCTCCCTTCTTTCATTTTTTCACACCCACAAGCAGAACCCAAACTCTACCTTGATCTTTTGAGATAATCCACTTTCCTAGACGTCTGTATTTGTCACACAATGTTGCTAGGTGCTGGCAAAAGCATCATTCATCATAATGATTTAAATTAAGTGAATTAATTTGAAATAAATGAAAGGTTCTGACATTCTGATAGAGGTTCTGTCCTGAAATCCTGATATGGGCACCTACAACCTTTCCATGAATTTACTAAAAGTCACTTCTTCCCATGAGTCAGTCTCTCACAAGAGCGTTTATTGAGTGACTTCTGTGTGCCTGAGGCTAGTCTAGTCCTCATTATGCAGGAGGAAAGAAAGATAAGGAAAAACTCCCCATCTTATATTTGAGTCAATGAGACAAACACAAAGAAGCAGCAAATTGGAAACATTAAAATAACATGGTGCTGACGTTAAATATGATAGAAATTTAGAGCCGGGTGAGCATTGGGTTGTACCCTGTAGGTCTACAAGCCCTGTGCTTGACCAGCCTCAGATCGAAGAAAGAGCCCTGAGTCATCGACAGAGATGTAGATGGTTGAATGGATATGAACCTTACTTGTCTGAAGCAAGGTCCTGGAACAACACCCCACCAAGTTATGAAGTCTTTGCTATGCGGAGCAAGCCAGTTATAGGGGTAGGTTGCCAGTTATAGATTGATGTCAGGTTGACACATTGGTTACCAGGGAAACCAGAAGAGCAGACCCTTCACTGCCCCTTTGATAGGCTATCATAGTGGAATCTTTCTGATCTAAAGTTTAGAACAATCATAAACTGGTGCCGGGGGAAAGTCTGTAGGCATTTACTGATTCAGCTCTGTAATTAAGACAGAAATTTAGTCAGGTAAGTAGAGTGTACGTGAAGTGGCACTGGTTGAGCAGGGGGTGTGCAGGGAGCAAGAGAACAACCGTCTTAAATGGCAGGATCATAGTGAGAAACGTGTACAAATTTCTTGTTAAAAATCTCTCTTTTTATAAATCTTGCTATCTTCCTTTTTTGATTTCTATTAGAGAACAGAAAGGAATTTGACCTTCAGGGTCCCAAGTGAAGCTAAAGAGTTTCCTTGACTATTCACAGAGTTTCTGCTCTGAGACATTCCTAAAGGAATCCAAATGCAGGGTAACATGACTTTGGAATATCAACCTTTTAGACCAGCAGAGACTCAGCCCAAAACACAGGCACCCCTTTGGATGTCCATGTCCCAAACACTGAGAGAATAAGCCAGAATAATTTGAAATTAGGGAATTCCATTTTAGCAGAAGTGGAAGCATCACAAGCACTGTACACTGCTTTGAGTTGTCATCAACAGATATTTAATAGAAAGTTAAAATTTCCTGACTGGGCTGTGAGGGAGGTAGTAAGAATGCATATATTTGTCAAAATTCATAGAACAGTGCTTTGAAAAAGGATGCAATTTACTAAACATAAATTATATCTCAATAAACCTGATAAAAGAAGAGAAAGAAGGAAGGAGGGAAGGAACAGAGGGAGGGAGGCAGAAAAGAAGAATTTGGCTAATATTTGACTCTTGTATTCTAAAATCTAATTGGGATTGAAAAATTAAAATGGGGCTTACCCAAAGAAGGTATTAATGCCCAGTTTTGCCAGTTTCAAGGCAACAGTTTTCTCTTGAATAAAACTGCTTGATAATAGAATAGAATGAACTGTCTTGTAAAGGAACAAATTCTTATCACTAGACTGTGACCCATACTTATATAGAACTTATATACTCTGCTAGGTGGTTTGCATGGCCCATTTGTGATCCTTACCATGATCCTCCAAGAGAGGTATTTTACAGATGAGGAAACAGAGACTCAGTAGACTGATGTGATTGCTATCTGGTGATGGAGCAGAATCTCTTCATGCGTTGGGTAGATATGCATTGATTCCAAAGAGGTGTCCATTGCTCCTTTGGACATGTTTATCACTGTCATGGATCTGACCCTGTCTTCACAGAGCGTACAATTCTACCTAATGAACAACAATCACCCTAAAAGGCCATCACCTTACAGTGTGTCAAGCGCTTACAGTGTATCAAGTGTGTTGGGGTGCAGGGGGGCGGTGGTGAGAGACACAGGAAGCACAAGGAAGGTGTACTTACCCCCAGACTAGGGAAATATGAAGAAGTGGCATCTAAGCTAAGATCTGATGGCTAAATGAGGTCTCAATGGGAGTGGGGTGGCCTGGGGTGCCAAGGAGGGGGTGAGGGCTTAGTTACGGGTGAAGGAAATAACATGTGGGAAGACCAGGGGTTAAAAAGGAAAATAGTGCATTCGAATAACTGAAGTAAGTTCCATATGACTTCAGTGCTATAGGAAGATTAACAAGAAATCTTCCCCAGATATGCACATGACTCACTCTGTCGCCTCCTTCAGGGTTTCTTTCTCTCTCCCCCTCTTTAGGATCAGTTTTTCATTCCCAGGGATTTTCCATATATCTTCCAACCCCATGCTTAGGTTCCCCATTATCAACATCCCACACCAGAATGGCTCATCTGTTACCCCTGATGAACCTCCATTGACACACTGAAAGTGAAAGTCACTCAGTCACGTTCGACTCTTTGCGACCCCATGGACTGTACAATCCATGGAATTCTCCAGGCCAGAACACTGAAGTAGGTAGCCATTCCCTTCTCCAGGGGATCTTCCCAACCCAGCGATTGAACCCAGGTCTCCTGCATTTCAGGCAGATTCTTTACTGCCTGGGCCATCAAGGAAACCCCCATTGACACATTATTATCACCCCAAATCCCTCAGATGTTTACTATAAAATTCCTTCTCATAGAAGCCTCCCTTGTCCACCCTGGCAACTGCAGACACCACCTACCATATAAATTCACTATTTTCTTTTTTTATTAGCCACCTGTTGCTATGCAACAAGGGCTACCCTGCAATGCAGGAGACCTGGGTTCTATGTAACAAATTGTCCCAAAACTTAGCAGCTTAAAACAACAAACATATGTTATCTCATATCATTTCTAAAATTCTGGCTCTAAAAATCATGAGGATTCTGTCATCGAGAGGACCAGGGCTGCAGTCATCTGAAGGTTGTTTTCCATGACTCCTGTTGAGAGCCCTTGAGTTAAAGATACTGACACATCGTGGACGTCACAGAGGGATTCTTCCATCAGTTGCTGCATGTGAATGCCAGTCCTCTAATGAACTTTCTGACTCAGAGTGTGGTCCATGTCGCCACAGCACAAGCCTCATCAGCTCCACTGCTGGAGGCGTGGTCCAGAGTTCCACCTTCTGATGATGTAGTCTTACAATTTGGAAATTATTTGCTGTAAGCAACTGATAAATTTTAGCTGTGGGGGAAATTATGACTCACTGACCCATGAAAGTCTCAGACTTTTCATCATATCATTGAAGAGCAAATGTCCTGGGACTTCTCTGATGGTCCAGAGGTTGGAAATCTGCCTGCCATTGTATGGGACACAGGCTCAACCCCTGGTCCAGGAAAGTTCCACAGAGCAAGTAAGCCCATGTGCCACAACTACTGAGACTGTACTCTAGAGCCCGTGCTCTGCAACAAGAGAAGTCACCACAATGAGCAGCATGTGCACCACAGCTAGAGATAGCCCCTACTTGCTACAAGTAGAGAAAGCCCACACACAGTACCAAAGACCCACTGCAGCCCAAAAATAAATTAAAAAAAACAAAAACTTAAAAAAAAAGAACAACATGTTCCAAAATATGTAAACAAAAGAGACATACTAGGTCGAGCTATGATCTCAGGATGGTATCCCATTCTGTTTTTAAAAATTGGGAACAACTGCTTAGAGAAAAGACTAAGCAAAAAAACGTTTCCCCCAGCATCATGGGAAATCAGAATAATGGCAGCAACAGCAATGATGAGNTGATCTCAGGATGGTATCCCATTCTGTTTTTAAAAATTGGGAACAACTGCTTAGAGAAAAGACTAAGCAAAAAAACGTTTCCCCCAGCATCATGGGAAATCAGAATAATGGCAGCAACAGCAATGATGAGCCAAAATTTTAAATGATGTTTTAGACGGTACTTCCATTCTGAGGATGAAGAAAAGCAAAATAGCCCCCAGAATAAAGCTATAAATAAAATATTCCTAGGATTTTCTGCACATTTTTGCATAGCAAAAACAGAAATCTGTAATGTGAAAACTGAAGCTCTCTTGTGATCCTGCCCTCCAGAAAAATCCTCTTTAACAGCCTGGTGCATAGTCCTCCATATTTTTTGCTCTAAGTATGCTAACTCAATCATTTTACAAACATGAGGTCATGGCATACACAGTTTTGTATTTGTATTTTTCGGTTTCATTTTTTAAGGTTCTGCTTAAGTCAATATATTTTTCTTAAAAAGTCCTGCTTAAACCTGTTTATAACCAGGTCTAAAAAATTATACCACTTTCTTTCCTTGGTGGCTACGGATTATCATCCAATAAATAGGGTATTTGAGTCCTTCAGGAGCCTGGTAGGCTGCAGTCCATGGGGTCACTAAGAGTCAGAAACGACTTCACTTTCACTTTCACTTTTCACTTTCATGCATTGGAGAGGGAAATGGCAACCCACTCCAGTGTTCTTGCCTGNCCTTCAGGAGCCTGGTAGGCTGCAGTCCATGGGGTCACTAAGAGTCAGAAACGACTTCACTTTCACTTTCACTTTTCACTTTCATGCATTGGAGAGGGAAATGGCAACCCACTCCAGTGTTCTTGCCTGGAGAATCCCAGGGATGGAGGAGCCTGGTGCGCTGCCGTCTGTGGGGTCGCACAGAGTTGGACATGACTGAAGTGACTTAGCAACAGCAGCAGCTCTATGATGATCTTCATCAGGAGGAAAGATGAATAAATCAAAATGCAAATATGGGCACGTCATTGTAGCTCAGTCGGTAAAGAATTTGCCTGCAGTGCAGGAGACCCGGGTTCAATCCCTGGATTGGGAAGATCCCTTGGAGAAGGAAATGGCAACCCACTCCAGTATCCTTGCCTGGAAAATCTCATGGACAGAGGAACCTGGTGGATTGCAGTCCATGGGTCTCAAAGAGTCGGGCACGACTGAGCAACTAACACACAACACACAATATGATACAACAATTCTAGCTGTAAGCCTATCATTTTTCCACAAAAATAATCAATGACATAGAAACATATTGCATTGTGCAAACATTATGCAAAAGGTAATCNCTCAAAGAGTCGGGCACGACTGAGCAACTAACACACAACACACAATATGATACAACAATTCTAGCTGTAAGCCTATCATTTTTCCACAAAAATAATCAATGACATAGAAACATATTGCATTGTGCAAACATTATGCAAAAGGTAATCTGTTGCCTACTTTAAAGCTGGAATTTTCTTCAGTGCTGGAAATGGTTGTTGTTGCTGAAACTCAAGGAATGAGAGGAAGCAAAGCCAAGCTGAGGTGTGTTTCTGAAGGCATAAGAAAGGTAGAATGTTAAAAGATTCCAGAAACGTGCAACGAGGGGGTTGACTTTCTTTTTCCCCGCAAAATGGCAGTCTCTGATGTCAGGGGAACTATTTACTCACATGAAGGAACAAACTTTCAATTTTGAAGGGTACAATGAATTGGTCAATTAAATATATACCAAGTCATCATACCCTTCAAAATTGAAAGTTCATTCCTTCACTCAGCAAACAGCTGTACCTTATTTCCTCCACGCTAGCATCTGGACTATGTTCTGAGGATGGTACACAGTTCTTTTCTTCAGTGGGTTTAAAGTTTACAAAGTTAGAGGCAGAGTTTTTTGAACATAGAGAAAACACTCCAAACTAGAAATCCTCTGAGCTGACTTGTGAAGAAAAATACAGCTTACGCAACCCAAGAGGCATGCACAAAATCACCTTTGAGTAACTGTGTGCAAATATGTGAGGACGAAAGGCTTATGTGAAAGGGAGAACTAGACAGAAATGAGAAATGCAAGGGATATTAAAAGATCCTAATTCTTGCAAGTTTGTACTTTATCCTGAGGGCAACTGTACCTGAGCAGGACCCTGTGGGTCCCTCCTGGGACAGACCTTTCCC